>PVHY01005047.1:0-78592 GCA_004024945.1 Uropsilus gracilis
TCCGAATCTTCTGGGAATCTGTGGTGAGCTGGCATACTGAAGCTTGAGTCTTGAATATTCGGAGAGTTCTCCTGGATGGCTTTTTGACCTCTGTCGTTTCCCTGAGCAAACATACTTGCTCCATAGAGGGTGGGTGGCCGCGCATGCGTGTGGGGGTGAGTGACAGGATCTGGGGAGCTCAAATTCCACGGACAGCGATGGAGGTGTTTGTCCCAGGTCTCCAGTATCTCCATCACAATATGGTTTTCCCCACACTTGTGCTCCACCAGGATTTATGGAGCTGTCAGCTTATAATTAGACTGAAGGATTGAGTTCAGCTATGGAAACAATTTTATTCGATTCTTGTGTTTTGAACAGTTGAGTATTTTATAGCTTGGTTGGTGAAAGGTATTTTATGCTATTGGTACCATGAAACATTTTATAGGCAGGGATAATTGAGTTTTTATTTTTACTAGAAAAATAATGCTATCAGCCTGGCTTTGGGGACCAAAACAGAGAAAAGCTCAATTAATGACTAGAATTCAGGGAGGCACTGTAATTATAAAGCTGCATAGAGACAAATGCTGGAAAACAGCAAAACCAAAGAAAGCAAAACTAATTTTGATTCTTCTGTAAAATTCTGACCGGCACAATAAAACAGTCAAGGACATTATAAATCCATTCATTTATTTCAAAATTTGCAAAACAAATCCCTTCTTACACATAGTATTTGCACAACATGAAATTATTATTCAATAAGTTGACATTTTAAACCTATTACTGCCTAAACCCATCTATTACTGAGCTATTCAGAGCACTAAGTTAACATTTACCAGAACATTCATCCTCACATCATGGGGAGATCAAGCTGAAATCCTTTATTTCATATTCAGATCTTGCCGGGTCAGGATTGAAATCGGCTACCTTTCTGATACTTTACTGAAAAGCCACTGTGAAATCCACAAAAGAATTATTATCAAGTTACTGCAGTTATTCAGCTAGATGTTGACTTTGATATGTCAAATCTCTGATCTTTAATAGAAAATTGATGGTCGTGCCCCGAGGGTCAGTCATTTGCAGGACCAGGCTAGGCCAAGTCCTGCATTAAATTACAGCCAGTCTTGTGGTCTCGTTCTCTGGCAACCAGAGTCAAAGATAGCAAATGGATCCCTTGTTAGTTGGGGCCCTTCATTGTTTTGTGTTGGCATATGGATTTAATTCTGTAATGGGGGACTGGTGGGCACAATCTGCCTGATTGATTTTCTGGAGAGAGTTTTTTCTTAGAGTACCCGGAAGTGCAATAAAAGAAGAACAACTGGTGCAATTTTTCTTTTTCTCCACCTTGGATGGTTGCTCTAGCAGTTGATTGATTCTGCTACTAGAAATCATACAAAGATATTAAATTATATCATCAATCAATTTGTTTAGAAAGGATTGGCTTTCTGTGTGTTCGTGGATGAGAGAAAAGGAAACCGTACTTGCTTTATGTCTCAGTTGTGGGTCAGGTATCTGCTATAATGCTCCCTAGATTTGAGTGGTGTAAAAATCAACTCTTTCATAATGGCCCATTGGCTCTTATTTCTGGTATTGGAGGTAGGAGGACCTGGGATGGAAGGTTGGGCAGGAAGCTGGAAAGGATGATCTTGGTAAGAGACTTGTGGTTTTCACAGATTTATGTCAACCAAGGAGTGCAGTCCTCCTGGAATGAGTTAAAAACTAGCTGGAATACCACATCTAGCCCTCAACCCCAGTGATGCAGGTGAAGAATTTCTATAGTTTCAAAGAGAAGAAGTGCCCTTGTCCAGTTCTGTGCTTGCTAAACAAAGTATTAAAAATGAAATAAAATAGAAATATCAGTAAATTTCATTTTTTTGGATACTATCCTTTTCGACCTCAGTTTACTGATCTGTAAACTATACCTTTCCTCAGAATGGTGTTGTATAATATTCCAGGGCCTAGTTTACAAGAGATGTGATCATGTTCAGTAGCTTCTTCTGGGACAAGCCTCCCTGGGTATGGGCTGTTGATTCAGGTGAACTATGGCCATCATGGGACCGAATTGAGTTTGGCACTGATCTCTTCTCTGCTCAGAATTGTTGTGCTAGACTGAAATCTATGAGAAAAAGAGTACAGTACTATACATGTTGTTTTGACTAATCACTTTCAGAGTTAAACTAAACAAGGCCTCTGTTTCCTGGTGTTTGGTGGATCAAACCCACTTCACCTCTACTGCTGATTTCTAAAAGAATTGGGTCTGATCTTTCACAAAGAACACTCAGGTGAGGTGGAAACAAGACCCCATCATCAGGCCAGAGTTGGTCAGCAGGTTTCAGTGTACTTGGCGCCTGTCACTGTCAACACAGGTGTGGAAACTGCCTTTCAGAAGAGTATATGCATATGCCTTCCTCACTTTAAATTATGTTGTAACAAAAAGTTTCTAAAACCCATTTCTGATGACATGACATAAAAAAGCATTTTGGACAGCAATATTAGAAATAGCCATAACTTTAATAACAAGAAGGAAATTTTTGGAAAGTTTTACTGTCCACCAAACATTGTACTAGACATTTTACATGTATTTTCTCACTCCAAAATAGGTGCTTTAAAGAAAAAATTCCTAAGCAGACATGGTGGTGCGTGCTTGTAAACCACAGCTTATGGAGTCGCAGCAGGGTCTGGGGATCGCGGTTCGAGTGCCGCTTGGGGCAACACAGCGAGACCTAGTCCCGAAAAATAGTTGGGTGTGGTGGCGCATGCCTGTAATCCTAGCTACCTGGGAAGCGCCTGTAATCCTAGCTACCTGAGAAGTGCCTGTAATCCTAGCTACCTGGGAAGCTGAGGCTGGGATTGCTTGAGTCCGTGGTACCATGGGCAACATGAGCCTGCGGTTCCAAGGGCAAAAATAGCCAGACCTAGTCTCAAAAAAAAAAAAAAAAAAAATCCTGTTTTGTGAATGAGGAAAATAAAGCCTAAGGAAGAAAATGTGTTTCCCAGAGTCCCATGGTCAGTACCAGGCAATTTTCAATTTCAGGTGTGTCCAAAGCACAGTTCTTAACAACTGCACTTTGCCTTGCCATGCTGTCAGTGGATGTGTGATCTGAGGAGGAAAAGTCACAACTATTGTGCTTTATGTGGTAATTCTCTGAAACTTTAAATGGAAACAGGAGATAAATTGCTAACTATCTGTCCCATCATCTCCTAGGGCCTTCAGTCAACAAACATTTGTCAAGATTTTAGTACAGGCAGCAAACCCTGTATCAGGGACCAGAAAATGAAGATAGTCAAGTCTAGCTTCTTGTTTAATTGATAGAATCAAAGTGCAGGCTTGATTAACTTGGTGTGACAGGGCTGTGAATAGGGCAGTGTGCTGGTATTTTGCCAAAGTGGATGCGAAGAAACTGGGCTAGGTTCTGTAGGGGCACGTTTTTCCCTTTTCATTCCTGATCTCTACGTTCTTCAAGACAAATATTCAGGTTTTACCTTTGGGGGAAGAAAAGTCTGTGAGGATCTTAAAAATGTACTTTAAGGAAGGTCTTCTTCCAGGTTGGCGGGGGTGAGGGCTGGAAATGACATTCTTCTGACTCAAAATAAATACTCATTAAATAATTTCAAAATAAGCCATAGGGAGGCTTTTTAAAATCCGGGGTCAACTGAAGCTACCCAAATTTGCAGCTGGCTCTATCCCCTCCCCCTCAACAGGAGTGTGTTTTAATGAAAGAGGAGCACTAAATGTTTCCCCTGCTTTTTAAGGCAGGGCGCTCTCGGGAGCGAGTTGTGCCTCACAGCCAGAGCTGGGCCTTTCCTCACCCTGCCCCTTTCATCTGCCTTTGTTCCGTGCCTATGCTGAGGCTGAGATTTCCCCACCTCTCTCTGTCTTACTGTGGCTCTGAAAGATGATTGCCTTCTGGTGAAGCCCTTTCCCCTTCTTCTGTACCCAAGCTCCGTGTTCAATGAACATCAAAAAGCCTTATCATACCCTGATGGTTTAAATCTTTAAACAGAGCGTAACAGCCGGAGTACATCCAGACCGCTCACATCCTAGAGCCTTGTCACTATGTGTTCCTGCAACAATTACCAGGAGAGGGAGGCTGCCGAGTGAATCAAGTAGCGAGTGTTGTCTCCCCGGACTCCATGCTGATGCTCTGATCAGGACTTCAGCAAAATTCTGTTTGAAATGAGAATAGACTAATTTTCATCCGACTCTTCTCAGAGGAATCCCATGTGGTCCAACACGCCAAGGGTCATCATTAGAAAACCGCCTTCAAAAGAGCTGAGGCTTCTCGTGGCAAAGCTCTCTCCCTTTGTTAAATTTATAAACATTTATGTAAAAATGTATACATTAATTGTTCAGGCCTTCTCAGCCTGGAACGCTATGCCCGGGAAGGTACTTGGGGGAAATAAACTCATAAAAATACCCCAAGTCAGGATGGAAATGGCCTCGTTTTGACTGAAAATTCTGAAGAATTCAGTGATCAAAGGCGATTCTGACTCCCAGCTGTTCAAAGGGACTTATATTAAAAAAAAATCAGATGTGACCAAGAATAGAGAAGAACTCATTAAGAGCTTAATGAGACGGTGACAGGTGAAGTCCTCAGTTGCTTAAACACCGTACAGTTTTTTCCCCTTCTGGAGAAGTCACTGGTTTGTTTTCCTGGTTTCAGTTTCGATTTCCTACCAGTCATTATCAAATGCAGAAAAGTCCATCAAAGGGGAAGCATTTCTCATTTCTCAGCCCCGGTCACGGGCCTCTACATAATTAAGATGTCACCTTCCCTGCTGGCCCCTCACCTCGATGGGAGAGGCTCACCAGCATGCCCAGAGAAACAAATAATTGACGTGTTCTTGCCTCTCTTCATTGGTGTCCTTGGTAGAGACACCCCGTGAGAGGGAGCAGGCTTGACGTAGGGGGAAGCTTCACCCCTAGCTCCTAACCCAAAAGAGAAGGTGAGTTTTCGATGCCCTTGGAGACAGAATAAGAAGGAGTGCAAGAGAGGACCGGATGGCATCGCTTTCCATAGCCTTTGTCTTTGCTGCTCTGGTGTTTAGAAAACACCAAAACAAAGCAGGAGAAATTTCTTTTTTGTCTAATTCTCCTAAGCAGCTTAAATCCCCTCTCACTTTCCTCAGGCAAGACTGGAATCTCTTGCATGTTTCCAGGCTCTGACCTTCCTGAGCTGGTCTCCCAACACAAGTAGCCAGTTTTTTTATTCTTTAAGTGCTAGAGGAGTTATGAAAAATTCAGACACTGGGTTTCCCTGAGACCAATCTGGTGGCTTTTTCTTTGTGCTAACTGCTGCTTTCTATGCATCATTCAGAAGGTACATACCAAGTTGTCAGCCCCTGAACTGCGACTTGGTGTTAAACATGAATATTTGCAGCTTAGCAAGGGACTAAATTTTAAAAAAAAATTAATATTTGACAAGCCCAAAGAAAGGCATAACAGGTTCAGAAGTATCCATTTGAAAGGTTTTTTATTTGTAAAAAGTCAAAACTTTTTGTCCAACTGGAGTGATTCTGAGCCATGAAAGCTTTGCTTTGAAAAAAATCCTGATTACTATACTTCTTCCAGGGACATCAATTATGATTACACCATTGCAAATACTGCAGCATTTTTTTTTTAATGTGGATGGTAGGAGGAATATTCATTCCACGCATGTGCCACTAATCTTATATGACCAGGATGCCAAACGGGATGATATAAGACTTATTCCAATTACACATCAACTATACTTAAAATGGCGGAATTGCCTTTTCCCACATTTCTTAATTAGAATTAGAATCAGCTTAGAACTAATAGAATCTCTTATTAGTCACAAAAAGAATGGCTGCCTCTCCAGTTCAAGTGGCATATCTGCATAACTTACAGCCTTAAAAGCTTATAGTCCCTGGTACTGTTGGCTGACTGCCTTTAACGCTCCCATATTAATTAGTTGTTCTAAATTTAGTCTGCTGTGACAAACTAATATTAATACAGTATTTTATGGCCCAGAGCATTGTTAATACATAGGAATGAAACCTAGAGTCAAAGGAAGGGGGCGAGGGAGTGAGATTACTTTGTGTGATTGTCAAGATATAAGATAATCCAAGTATGTAGATATTAAGACTTAAATATAATACACTGCTTATGGATTTGTATTATGTGAAACATTTTCTATTATTTTAAATCCTCATGGCATTAGTTTCCTATTTTCAGGGGTTTATAACTTGATCATACAAATTCACTCTGGGCTGCAACTTGGAATGCAGGGTCTTAACCTGGGGACAATTTATTTATTTATTTGTTTGTTTATTTGTTTATTTGTCCATCTACCTATCTAGCTATTCAAATTAAAAGTCAGTTTGATTATCTTTGGCCCAAACGAGTGGCAAGGCAGGGGCACAGATCTAGAATACAATTTTGTATACAGAGCTCCAGCTTATTTCAAAAAGTGAACACCCAGAAAAGAAAACAAGAAATAAGTATGGGGAATTTGATTAAAGGAAGAAAAGAAAAGCCGATACAGCCATAAACCTGACAAAAGGATTTCTTTCCTTCAATGCAGATTGTGCCTTTTAAGGGCACAACTTGAATGGCAGAGGAGGTCTGGGTGTTGGTTTGGGCAACTACCCATGGGCAGAAAGCACACTTGTGAGATTTTCAGAGGGCAGGGCAGGGGTGGGGGAGGATGTGTGCATGAGTGTGTAAAGGTAATTTGTTTTTGTCATTTGTAATGAAGGAGCAGAAACATTCAATACAGGATCAACCTGGTTCTCTAGCAAGATGTAATGCTTATTTTTAATGAATCCACAACTTGAGAAGAAGAAAGCGAGTGTCACAGTTATTATCCTAGGCAACTCCAGGCTGCCAGGTGCATCAATCAGGGAAATTGTGAGGTACACGAAAGTGAGGAAGCAGTGGGGTGGGAGCTCATGGTAAAGACTACTTGTGAAAATCATTTTGAAACCCCAATGGGATAGCAAAACCAGGAAAATGAAGCGAGATTTTGTCCTAACTGAGCACCCTAAAAGCTGACCTTGAAGCCAACTCCTAGATAACCCCCAAGATATATGGGTGTCCACTTTAACCAAGTCTTTTGATGTCTTTAAGACAAGAGCTGGTGTGGGAAGCTGTCACTGTATTTCTAGGACACTATATTGTGTAACTGCTAGAAAAATGTCATTTATTAGAAATTGAATATTTCTCATTTATATATATAATAAAGAGTGATATAATAGAATGTAATCATAGAATATATGTCATATAATATGTCATAACACCATGATTTTATGGCAGGGATCAGTGGATAAAATTCTTCTCTTTCTGGTTCTTCTGTCTGGTCAGTGTTGATGAATTTGTGGACAGGATGTTCCCTTTTTTGTACCATACTTCTCAGGGAGATATTGGGAAGTGTTTTCTGCCTGGAACTTCGCAAAGAAATTTCTTCATAAGGCAGATAGGCATGACTGCTCTCCAGAGCAGCAGGAAAATTCCACTGTCCTGATCACCAGGAGATTATTATGTCTTCCTGGAGCATAGATATGGCTGAACTAGCATGGCACCAGGCAAGGAGGACTTCCTGGAAGAGGAACGGGAGGCAAAATTTTGGATTCCCAGTATCTGCCAACAGTGCGATGAGTCCGAATCTAACAACAAAGCAGAATAGTACAGACATTTCAACAGAAAGGGATTCCAGTTCATAGAAGTATGATCAAATATAATACTAAAAGGTGGAAATAGCCACTTTGAGATTCCCTACTTAAGGGAATTGGTCAAATTCTTAACCTCATGGTAGTCTTCCTACTAATGGGCTAAAATAAAGCATAGATCAATAAAAAGAGAAATTATCAGTAGCTACCTGCAACTTCCCTCAGGTCTACTTCAGTCTCTGTTGTGATGTCAGGGTGACCAGTTAGACGGTTGATACTTGGTCTCAGCTGGAGTCCTTTTACTTGAAACTTGCTGCTCACAATTTAGATCTAGTTCTTGTTTCTACATAACAGATAGTGATTTTTTTTTCTTTTTTGCACTAAGAAGATAAATTTTTACTTTCTCAAAAGAAAAAATAACTTCTGTATTTTGTGTTACAGCTGCTGAGTTTCACAATGAAATTGAAAAACAGGAAGGGAAAGATACCTTTGGATTTTTAAGCTTTTTTACAAATTTGAATTTAGCAGAGGTTGGCTGAGCACCTTGTATTGGGCTTGTTTTGAAGGAAATCTGAGTTGATTTCTTAATGGTGGTTTCAGGTGAAATAATTTGCCGGAGTTGACAAAATAATTCTATGCTTGGAGAAAGCATAGAAGAGTTTATTCTTAACTCTTTCTTGTAATTTAATTCTTCTTTTATGAAGAAATTAGTAGTGGGTACTCTTTACATTTACTGCAGCCACCTATTAATACTTAGGACATCTTTCAAAGTTTCACATCATGACAGATACAATTATGTATCCCCTTAAAACTTTAGCTTCATGTCATTAAGAAGCAGTATATTCACATGATTCTAAATTTATATAGTAAAGCTCTCCCAATTAATACTATCTCCAGATGACCCCGTCTATCTTCCTCTCCAGAAATGGCCAGTACTAGTATTTTCTTATTCACTGTTTCAGAAATGTCCTCTGCCCATATTGTCTGTCCCCATTTATACAAATGGCATTGTTTTTCAGGCACTAACTTTGGTTTCTTTTTTCTTAAAGTGTTTTGGAAAAAGTGTTTCTTTTTTCTTAAAGTGTTTTACGGTTCATATTAAAACCGTAAAAACTTCTGCATCTTTCTATTTAACAGCAGCAGCCCCTAGCTCCTATTTATGATTGTATCATAATTCACTTAACTAGTTTCAGCTGATGGAAATTTAAGGTATTTTTCATACTTTACAATTAAACATGTGCAGTAATAAGAGTCTTGTATATACAAGCCATATCTTACATATATGCAAACGTATTCATAAGACATGGCATCCTAGACATGTCATTGCTGGTCAAAGGAAATGTGTATTTACAATTTTGATGACTATTGCCAAATTATCTCCCAGAGAAGCTGCATTCCGTGTGATCTGCACCTCTTCCAGCACTGCATTAAAATGCTTGAACCCTGCACCTTGCCTATGTATTAAGTGGTTTTATCAAATAATGATATTTGTAAATCTAATCTGTAAAAAAAGAAGGTAGTTCAGTATAGTTTTAAATCATATTTCTCATAGGTATTTAAATTGAGTATTTAAAATTATATTTAAAAGCTATTTACATTTCACTTCATGGGAACAATCTGTTTATGCCTTAAAATATTTTCACTGGACAAGTCAAATCCCATATTTCCCAGCTTGATTATATAGGATTAGCAATCTGGGATTTGAAATTAGGGATTGTAGTAGTTTTTTTTTTTTTTTTTAAGTGGTTTGACAAGACTACTGGGAAAAACATCTCGAGTTCGTATGAACATGAAGAACATTGATGGGATTTGGTTGACTCTTTCCTTTAAAAACAATAATGAGAATCAAACCTTATTTTTCTTAAAGACTTGAAGACAGAGACCAGGAAAAGAACCTTTCACAGGTAGTCAGCACAAACCAGGTTGTCTGGGATTGAAATTATTTGTCAAAAATTTTCTTTTAGTACAATGTATCTCTGCACTTCTACTCCAGGATTTATTTATGTGGGTAATTTCTGAATTCCTTAGTGAGTTTTGACTGACCCTCTGGTCAGATAACTCACACTGATCATAATGAAAATCATTTAACAAAGATGGAAGGGATCTGTGGGTCATTGTACAGCCCCACTTTAATCTTCTAACCAAGGCAGCTTACTCTTGCTATTTTAAAAATGTTGTTAGTTTTAAACAATTAAAAAAAGAAACCTAAGAAGTAAAGGGCAGTGCCAGAGAGTAAGGAAAGGTTGCCTTTATTCCTAGCACCCAGGATTGATGGTTAACTCTTTGTCATATTCACTTCTAGTCACTTAAAAATAATTATGTATTTGGTTAAAGTCTCTTCTGACCTTGAGTTGTGTTTCTCCATTCAAGCACAACCATTGTCTATTTAAAAAAGGCATTTCTCTCTATGCATGCACACATACACACACATGCACACACACACAAATGAATATACCTTTGAAATCCATAGACAACAGGTAGCACTGTTTTGAATGATGTTTAAAAACACAAATAGTGTATCATTCTGTATTTTGCATATTTATTTAGCATACATATATCTATTCTCTCTTACTGTGCAAATTATTCTTTTTCTTTTTTGTGTGTTATTTTATCTTTCCCCCTATTGCTGCTTATTTTGGTTGTTGTCTTCTGCAATTTTCACTGTACATTCACAGGGTTAGCTCATCGGATCCTTACATAAACTCAGTGGAACATGTGAGACAGGACAGTGAAGAGATTCAAACAGAGAGAGGTTAAGTGCCGGGGCTGAGATTCGTTACATTCTCACATAGGATTCTTCCTGTAAGGTCTTGCCTCTACTTTGCAAAGATTTTCATTCTTCAAAGCATGGAGTAACATTTGAAAATTGTAACTGAGCCCACATACATACTGTTTGGGTTGAGGATACCTTATTTTTTCCTTCATATTGTGTGTATAATTATATATATATTTGTATATTTATATGTATCAAATATATGTACATATCTTTTTAAAATTTTCTGCATTAATAAAAAATGACTGCCTATAAAACAGATATTTATTAGACAAATAGCAAAAACTTTGACAAATTTTTTTCCTCATGAGTATTTAGTTCATAAAAGATGTTAAAGACCTCCGATGAAGTAACTTAATTCTTGTAGAGATATGTTTTTGCTATATTGTTGACAGTTTTATCTAGGACTAGGATTTTAGTAACTGTTTTCTCCAAATTCTATTTCTATTTTCTTTTTCAGTGACTTAAGACATTAATTAGAAAGTACAAGGTTAAATCTTTCTTAAGTAAGACTTTTTCTCCTACTTGTCAGATGGCTGATTGGAGAATAAAAAGCTGAAAGTCAGCAGCATTCAGCAATGAATATAGCACTTTAAGTAGACGAGAAATTTTTGTGTATCGTGTTTCTTGTGGAAATACAGAGTGTTTGAACTTAACGGATTCCTTAGGCTATAAAATGACTTGCCTGGGACCCCATGGTATGTAGCCAGCTGTACCAGAGCACCTGAAGACAATATAATTACAAAGTAATTTAATTTTCGTTTTCTTATTTTTCTAGACAAAGATTAATTTTCTGTGGATATATTCAAAATTAAGACAGAACAAAACCTTCTGTTATGCCAATTACTAAAACGGGAATTTTTCACTTCATAGTTAGAGAAAAAATGTATTAGTGTATGATTGGTGCTGAGTGGGGAACTAACATCCCCACAGGTTTAATTGGAGATGATATTTTGATGGACGCATAACACTGTTGCAGACTCAGCCTTGGTGGAATTGTTTCTGCAAAAAGAAATTGCCTGTCTTGCCAGTACTACCTTTAGAGGGAATTTTGTGGCTCTAGACACTTCTCAAGCTTCAAACCTCCCTCCTTGGGGACAGAATATTCCTGCCTTCCCAGTATTGGCCAGGTTCCCTCCTACGTGCTCACTGAGTGCTGAGTGCTGTCGGTCAGCCTCATCTTAGCATTCTTGACAACCTTTCATCATGACCCGATTACAAGTTTGTCCCCCTGTTCACCACCTTGGCTGTAACCATACCTTTAAAACCAGGTCCATCATTTTTTACTGTTGTATTCCACATGACTTTCAGAGTGTGGGTATATAGTAGGCAGACATAAAGCTCCTTACAGACATGGAAGATGAAATAATGAATAAATGCCTTTAATAAGTAGGCTGTGTCTTAGGAGAAAAGTTGTAGTCAGGATTTACAAAATGTAAAGATGTTTAAAGATGTTAAATGCCATTATGGATAGATGAGTAAAATGTCTTAAAGTTCTATGAAGAAGTTTGAAAGTAGAGATTTTTCTTTTTAGTCCCCCTGCTAAACTAGCAGTGTCTAGTTGAGTTGTCTCTATGAGTATGTAGCAGTAATCCTGTGTTATTTGAAACATCATATTTCTTGACTTTTACGGTTACATAAGTATATATAAGAATATTCACCATTGCTTTTGTGATGTTTTTATTGTCAGTGGGAAACCATATTGATTTCATATTAATTTAACTACTCACTAGCTGAATGAAATAGATGCATCAAACTTTAATATTAACTGCTATTATTAGTTAAGACTTATTATTATTAGTTTAAATGCTATTAAAGTTAGGACTTAGAAATTAATAGCACAATGACAAAACTACCCTATACCTTAATTATAGTATTTTGTCAGTTTTAACATCATTGTAGAAATAAAACTTAGGCATTATTAACAAAGTAAAAGTGAAATTTTATCTAGAATAATTGTGTTTCTAGTGAAAATACTATTTAATTACTCAGTCTTATTGGAAGCCCTTGTCTACTTTCAAATCCCAAGGCTTGTTGGCATCTTTTAAGAGTTTTCTCACTAGAGGGCAGCATTTGACTAAGTGTCCAAATTGAAAATTTCCTATGAACTGGGAATATCCATGCAGATCACTTTAATAACTCAGTTAGCAGTCTTACATGGATTTCTAATTCGATTTGTTGGGCTGGGACCCAGTCTGGTTTGATAAGCCTTTAGAAAGGAATTTTAGGGATTTATTCCACTAATAAATAGGAATTGTTTTTAGATAGGTATTATGACAGGTTTGTGAAAGTCACGCTTACCCTAGAGCTTCTATTGCCTAGCCTTTTAAATGCACATAAATTATTATATTAAATAATTTATTATTGTAACCGAATAAAGCATGAATTGAGTGACTGATTTATCAGGCCTCTTTACTACTTTTTTAACCTCTCCAATCACATCTATTCCCAGTTGCTCTTATCTATTATTATCTTATTTCACTTAGAATTTTGTTTTTAAGTGTAAGCCCTGCAGAAATGCTACAGATGATGGCATGAGCTGCCGGTGGAAGATGGTTTCCCTCAAATCTAGTCTTGGAGGTTATCCTAAGTGATGCTTGGAGGACAACACATTCCATGCTCTGGAGAGTGCCTACCAGCTGGTGAGGCCAGGCCAGTAAGAGCATGCCCATAGGATGGGTGAGGTTAAAGATTCAAAAAAGTAGTCTCATCCATGATTTTCCAGGGCAAGTGAAAAATGCTTGATTTCATCATTGTTCTGTCAGTATTGGGGCAAAAACTTTTATTTTCCAATATTGAGTGGAAAATAGAGTAGCAACCTAGGGAATATCCATTTTTTAATGGAAACCAGATATGATAACTGGTCACCAAACCACAACTTGCCTTTTGTTAATAACAATATTGCTCTGGAAGCTAATGTTGGCAAAAATAGTGTTGTCTTAGATCGTCTAAGTAGACTTTTAAAGGGTATAATTAGTGCTCAAAGAAACGTCAAACAGAAATATCCATCTACAAACATATATGTATGTGTATGTACACATATGTATAGGTTGTGCCATTAAACTTATGTTTTCAAATCTTGATACAAATATATTTTAGTGGAAATATGTTTTCTAGGTAATAGTGATAAATCATATTTGGATCCTTATAACACTGAAAGAGATGTGTGTTTTCTTATTCTAATTCATAGGTTTTGTATGAGTTATCAAAAAATAGCTTTAGCAACATTACTTTGGGGGTGTAATACTGGACTTCTAATGACTATATGAGTGGAACTATATGAGTGGAATTCTTGAATATTGCAATTGCTGGATAAGGTAATTTAGGAAAAAAATGTTTTTCTCAGAGCGGCTTGAGAAAACTCTGAAAGCAGAAATGCTATTGAGTAGTACTTACATGAATATTTAAAAAATTTGTCTTCTTTTGATCTTTGTGCCTCTATTTAAACAATGATTCCTATCCCCCCTGGTTTCTTAAACATTTAAGGGGATCAATTTGAGAGATCAAATTTGATCAGTTCCTTTCCACTTTATGTGTTTTTTACAGGACTTTATCAACTAACATTCTTTTTCAAAAAGGATATTTAATTTAATATTTACAGTATTTATTTATATTTGATTTAATATTTTTCAGTGCTCACATGGAATTGCCAAGTATAGAAGATTGTGTCTCTTTCTGAAACATCAAATTGAGGAGTCGGGCGTAGTGGTGCATGCCTGTAATCTCAGTTACCTGGGAGACGGAGTCTGAGGATCACTTGAGTCCATGAGTTTGAGACAACCCTGGGCAACATAGTGAGACCTAGTCTCCTAAAAATTAAAAAAATCCACAAATTGAAAATATCAGTCAATTATCTGGTGAATAATAACTCTTAGCTATAAACAACTGATTTAGTGCTAAATTTCTGTTTAAATTTTCTTGATTTTTATGACCATCTTGATAATCTTAGAGAATGTGAGCAACTGGTAAGCCAAGGTGATTCATTAACTGTCTTCCTCACCATTTCCTCTTCACATGTTTGAAGTTTATTTTTGATACTCCCTGTTGCTTTCTGTTTTTCTCTGTCCAGATAATATGTGTATGTGAATAAGATACAGAAGATAGAGGGCAGAAAGATAATTCCAAGTCACTTAAACATTTGTTCACCAGGGAATAAATAAAACATATGTTTCCCATCTACTCTATGGCAAAGGTAAGCTAGGCACTAGAGATACAAAGATACATAAGAGTTCCCTCCTCAGAAAAGCTCATGGTCAACTACAAGAAACAAAGAAGCTAGTTAGTTACTGTGGTTCAGTGTGACAAAATGCTTTGACAGAGATATTTTCTGCTTATCATGGCATCAAGGTGAATGGGCCTCTGATTCTTAAGGATGAATTAAGTGTGGTTTGGTAAAGTGATGCACGAAGGAAATGGTAGGATTTGGAAGAAAGGAGAAAATGAGCATGAGGTGAAGGAAGTTGCAGACAGAGGGAATAGGACATGTGATGCCATGAACACAGAAGTCAGGATAGCAGGTTTGGAGATCAGAAGTAGTTGCATTTATTTGGAGCAGAGGAGTTTTGTGGAATTATGGAAACAAGAAAGTTAGGCAGGGGCTGTGTCAGGAAAGGCTTTGTTAGAACTTAGCTTCATTTCTTGTTCTGTAACTACCTTGCTATCTCCATGTGGGTAGTGATCTGAGCTTCCAATAGATCAATAATGGGAAAGCTGTCAGGATAACTTCTTTAGCCAAAGGATCTAGGAGAATCAATAATGGAAGGGAAGAGGGAAGAACTGATATTTAAAGCAGTGGTTCAAATTATGAAATTTGCCTCATCTCAGCTTTATCACTTATGAACTGAGACAGCTTGGGGATGTTATTCATCCTTTCTGTACCCTCATATCATTATCTATAAGATGGAGATTAAAAACAATCCCTATCTCAATAGGGTTTTAATAGGGTTTTGTTTTAGGAGTATCAAAGAGTTTGTAAAGCTATTCCAATCATGCCTTCTTAATCAACAGATGAATATATCTGTTAATAAATAAAATATCAAATGTCTACTTGGACCCTGGGTTTTCATAGATTTCACTTCATTTTGATCTTTACTCTAGCACTGTGAGTCACTATTAACTGATTTTCACATATTAAAAAAATACATATACACCTGAGGTTAAAAGGGAGTTGGTAAATGCCTGAGGAGTCAAGGGAGAGACTCTGAACCAGAACCCATGCTGTCACCTGGGGAAAGGGACAGGTAAGTGTTACTTCAAGCAGAGTGACTGTGGTCTGTGCTGGAGACAAGGCATGCCAAGAAACCAGCCCAGACTTTGACAGGACCTGTCCTAAAGCTGGCACCCGCACTGGTGGGGAAGGAAATGTGAGGGTTGTGAATTGGATTCTCACTCCCAGTTGTCCTGAGGGCAGTCTTCGCCTAGGAGGGTTGGATCCTTCGCTCAGAGAAGACACCCTCCCCAAGTGTGTGTGCAACCTCCTTTGAGAGAAATGTGTTACCAACAAAAGATGAAGCTTCCTTTAAAAAAATGTCAGGGAACTGAAAAGTTACTAGTTACTGAATAGGACTTGAAGTTAGAAGTGTCTACCTTCTTTATATGTTTTCCAAGCCTGTGTTTAACTGACATTTTAAGGCAGGTGTTAAGAGTGTAGACTCAGACCAAATGTTCTTTAATTTCCAATTATGATATTTAGAGCTACTGTTAACACCCAATGTTTGCTGAGGATGTGGTGAAAACATTCCAGATACTGGGGTAGGCACTTCATTTGAACTACCTCATTTAATCATCACTGCAATTTTAAGAGTTACAACTATCACCCTTGTTTTGGAGCTTAGGAGACTTAGGCTTACCTAATTTAAGTCATTTGCTCAAAGTCAAACACCATGGTTACTTAGATACAGGCTCTATATCAGGCTGGCTGAGGATAAATCCTGAAATACTTTACTAATGATGTGACTAAAGACAAGTTCCTGAATCTCTCTGAGCTTGAGTTTCCTCATCTATAAAAATTGGAAGTAACCTAATTCAGAGGGTTGATATGATGTTAAATGGAAGAGGTTATGTATGTCTACCTAATGCAGTCTATAGTACACAGTAAGCATCATAAATATGCAGTAGACATCTGTTGTCCATTCTAGCTCAGAGTCTAACACAGTTAATTTGTCTGATTGCTCAGATTGGTTCCCTATATGCTTCATCTTCATTACTATTGTCAGCAAGCCCTCAATAAGCTCTTATAGGGAGCATAGTTGGGAAGACAAGACACATCCTAAGAATTGAGTCCATGTGGGACTGACTCATATTCTAAAGAAATTCAGAGGGGGATTACATCATTTTGGTCTAGTGAACTGAGAAGACTTCACAGAAGATAATGCCAAAGGACTTCTGAAAGAATTGAAAGAAACCACCACTTAAAAAAAAAAAAAAGACTACTTAGTAAATGGGAGAAAATAGTTGCAATTATGCATCTGACAATTTACTGGAATAAAAGATTTGCCAAAAACTTATACAATTCAACAAAAAGAAAACAAATAAGGCAATAAAAATGGGTGAAAAAGTCAAATGAACATTTCTCCAAAGAAGATATATTGTCAACAGGTACATGAAAGAAAAAAGCTCATTGTCAGTTGTCATTAAAGAATGCAAATCTCCCAGCAATTACTCTTCTGGGAATCTACCCAAAAGAGACCAAAACACTTCTACAAAGAGATACCTGTACTTGAATGTTTATTTAAGCACTATTTATAATTGTGAGAGCATGGAAACAATCCAAATGCCCCAAAACAGATGAATGGATGAAAAAGATGTGGTATATTTGCACAATGGAATATTATTCATCAATTAAAAATGACAAATTTGAAGCATTTGAGATAACATGGATGGACCTAGAAGGAATCATATTAGCAGAAATAAGTCAGAAAGAAAAAGAGAAAACAGATGGCTTCACTTATGTATGGATATAGGGAAAACAAACAAAAGACCAAGAGGAAAAGTGAAAACAAGCTATCAACCAAACTAAAGCACACATTTGGGGAGGGAAGGGGTAGGAGCAGTCAGGGAGGGTAGGAACAAGCAGGACAACAATGATGGTCCACGAATGAAAAGGTGGTAGGAGAACCCCGGATACAAAGAATACAAAGATGTGAAATACATACATACATACATACATACATACATACATACATACATACATACATACATACATACATACATATATAATTATTTTAAAAAATAAATAAAAGGAACTGCAAATCAAAACCACAATAAGATACCATCTCACACCTGTGAAAATGGCCCATCTCCAAAAGGACAGAAACAAGTGTGGATGATGTGGATCCCCAGGTATGGGGAAAAAGGATCCCTCATTAGTGTTGGGAATGTAGACTGATCCAGCCCCCATGGGAAGCAGCACAGATTTCTTCAAAGATTAAAACAGATCTGTCATACAGCTATTCCATACCTAGGTATCTACATGAAGATTTTTAAAAAATACTAACTTAATGGGAAACCTGCATTCCATGTTTATTGAAGCACCATTTCCAATAGTGAAGCTATGGAACAAGCTGAGCACACAAATATTGATCAGGAAGGTGCAGGGTACATACATAGTAAAATATTCAGCCATCACAAAAGCTAGACCCTTGCCATAGTTGGAGGGCATTATGGTAAGCTAAATAAGTCAGAAAGACAAAAAATAATAATGTCACTTATATATAAAATATAGAGAAACCAATGGGTTAGATAAGGCCAAACTCTGAACTAACCTAGAAATCTGTCTCTAGAATTGGGGCATCCAGAGAGGGGGGAGAGAGAGGATTAAGAATAAAATGTGGAGGGTCACTGTGGACTGTGGTGGTGAATATAGGTGTTTTGGTGGTGGGTGTGGTGTGGCAATAACACTTGTGTGGGGAGATCTTTTACTTCTAAAACAGACATTAATGTAAACCAATGTAAGTGCAATGGAAAATTAAGACAATACCAACAATCACTTTTTATAGGTATCTTGCATTTTTCAGGTATAATATGTACCCATTTCATATGTGAGTAAGGCAAGGCACAGATTTACAGAATAAGGTCATAACATTTATGAGTGAGAGAAAGAGAGAACCAGAACTAAGATTTAAATTTATGAATACAGTTATGGAATTTCTGGGTCTCTGTGCTCCTGGGCTGAGCCTTGAGTATTTAATGGAATGAAGATAACAGCAGCAGCAGTAATAGGAACTATTGCTTTTCAGTAACTGCTCTTTGTCAGGAAATTCTTGGTTGGTCATCTGAGAACATCAGTGAAGCAAGATTAGGACTCAAGCTTTGAGATGAGGAAACAGAACCTTAAAATTTTTCATCTAAGAAATGATGAAAAATTTGCCCAAGGACTTATCATTATTAAATATAAAATCTGGCATTCAAACTAGATTGAAAGGACTCTGGATGTCACTGCTCATTCAGTTTGTCACAAATGAAGGAAACCATTTTGGATAGCTTTGCAGACTCTGGGAATGACTGTATGGGCCAGAAGGGAAACAATTTGGCTGGAGGGGTGTGTGTGCTCATGTGTGTCCTGGGTTCACCCACAAATGCAAATGCATAGGTGTATAGAAGGGATGATGGAAGATAAAACTTATTGGTATTCAAAACAACTTAACCATTGAAACTCCTGCAATTTAAGGCATATCAGGCATCAACAATAAGCTATTTTCATAAGAAAGCATTTTTTCAAATCATCATGTTTCTGTGACATCACTGACCATCTAGTATAATGTCATCTGCCAACTATCCCAGCCTTATTCCAAACTCTCCCCCTACCTTTTGTTTTTAATTGAATCTGAAAGGAGAATTACCAGCTTTAGCAAATAAAATACAGGTCACCATTAAATTAGAATTTCCAATACAGGGCAAATATTTTTTTCTGTGTAAGTATGTTCCATGAAATGCATACCGAGAACTGTGGAAAGGTGCACTTCTGGCCACAGAGCCTCACCTGAAGCAAGGACCTAACCTGGGTGACAGCTTAAAAAACTGCATCTATGTTACTCAGAGTAGCTTCCCCTACAAATGGTGCTATCACTTTTGTCCTGTGCCTAGTCATACAGAAGAAGTCCAGTCAGCCAGCCTTTACCTCCCCTAAGTTCATAATTCCTCACCTGATGACCAAATAAAAAAAAAAGGATATGGAATAAACAATAGCATGATGATGGCACACCCATCGCAGTGTGTCATGTGCTCAGTAGGCTTTACTGGCTTACAAAGAGATCTAGCAAATAAGGCATCATCAATGCCTCCACTAGGCCTACTTTCGAAAGCTATCTTTGCTCACTATCCAGGTCTACCTTCATCTGAACAGGGCTGGCCACCTTTGCTGAGGGCACACTGCCAGCACAGCAGATGGCTGCGAACCTTGGCATGCCAGGAAACCATTAGGTTCATCAGTGTGAACAACAGGGGGCAAGATCCTATCTGTACATGTGAAACTAACAGCCCGCACAGGGTAAGGGGCTGATGCCCTCTTGGTCCAGGCGGCTGACCTTTTGCTTCCAGATAAGGTCTGACAGAGCTGCATGTTCAGAGCACAGTGTGAAGCAATGACCCCGGGACGGGCTGAGGCAGAGAGAAAGGATCTTCTGAAATGGGCAAAAAGCTTCATTTCTACTTGGTTAGAAGACTGGTGCTGCTGTGGGTGACAGATAGTGGAGTCACCAGGAGCTTGTTTTCTATTTCTGTTGAATCATCCCCTGTAGAGAACCAGCAGCTTTGCCAAAGGACAGGCTGTGTTCTAGCTCCTTACACTGGAGGTCACAATTTTCCCCTTAAGCCTGAGTTCTTTGGTATTTACTGATCCAACAGACATAGGTAAAATGAAAGCAGCTTTCTTTAAATTGGTGGTGAGATGGAAGAAGGCAGCAGAAAAAGATAAAAATAAACTGGAAAGATGATATATACATACATATCTTCTCCAATCTGTTTTCTTTTAACCTTTAATTTTTCCTGCAAAAAATGCTTGCTCATTAGAAAGACTTAAATACTACAGGAAAGCACAAGAAAATTGAAATCTTTTAACTGACGTGCCTAAGAGAGAATTATTTGATATTTTTCCTTGAAAAGCAGGTGTCAGCTCTGAAGTCCTCATTTTCTTTTGACCAAACAATCTGTTTTCTTTCCCCTTTATTCAAACATTCTCATCAAGGTAGATGTCAATAAAAATATCCGTATTTGGTGAAAACTCACTTGTCAAGGCCAAATCTTTTGTTTGCTTCTAGAATCAGTAGATTCTCAAATTTCCAGGCTCAATGGCCATGTTATCTATATGCCCTTTGGTGTCCAGTGATTTCTAATTTAGGAATTGATGTTGCAGTTTATGTGCTATTAAATTTTCTTTCTCAAATACTATCTTCAGTTCCTTTTCCTGGGCTGGCCTCTTAACCCACTGATCTTCGCAGATGACCAGATGGCTGTGGCTCTTCCGTGACTTCTGACTCATTTATTCAAATGTGTGCAGGACTCCTACACTTCAAACCCCGTGAAACTTCATTTGAGCCCCCATTCATTAATGTTGAATGCACAGTCATCCTTCAGAAAATTCATGTGAAAAATCTGGTCTTCCTTGCTCTTTCTATTAGTTCATCTCTAGTCAGTCATCAGGGCTGGAGATTTTATTACCAAAATATTTGTCAAATCTTTCCTTTCAAAGATATCCAGATGACCTCATTTCATTCTCTGCAATTAGGCCAGATCCATTCTGCCATATTGCAACTTCTGTAAGGACATTTTGTCTTGGTTGATTTACAACACTGTCCATGGACTTGTCTCTCTGGGACCTGGCTAAATCCAGGGTAGAACTTTGAGATTCTGGAGAGATGGTTGATTCTCTTTTCTAGGAAATCCTTCAAAATATTATTTCTTTTAACTGAGGGTTTTTGTTTGTTTGTTTTAAAAATAGACTGTGCTCCTTGAAAAGTCCTCACAGCTGGGATACAATGGCTCATAAATAGTTAGGCCTGTCATCATAGACAATGGAGCAAGGAGTAATGTGGAAGTTGAACAAGAAATCCTTCCTAGAGAGAAAGGTTTTGTCCCTGTTTGAAGATGAGCCAAGGCAGGATATAGAGATAGATCTAGATTTCAATTCAGAAAACAGTTCTAAATCTGTTTTAGTGTCAAAACAAATTTGTGATTGGGGTCCCAGAGTTTTACTCCACCTAATATAGCCAACCTGGGAAAATGTTGAAATAGATTAAACTAGATGCCAGTATTTACCATAACTAACTAAATACTGGCATTAACTAGATGCCAGTATTTACTTTATTTAACTAGATGCCAGTATTTACCATAAAGAAACTTCAAGCAACTATACATGCCCCACTTTAGCCATCTTTCACCCTGGTATGACATTAGCTCCAAGAAAAGCTATGATGCAAGGTACCATGCACCGAGGTAAATGAATAAGGCTGTTTGTGGCTTGAGATTATTTTTCAGATAACAGTTAAGAGCTGGATTGGTGCTACTAAACATAGTATAGGGTTAGAAGAGATATTTTGTAGTTACACTTTCTAACAATAATCAACAAATATACTAATTGTCTTCTAAGGCAACATCTAAATATATAAAATTGCTTGTCTTTTCTAAATAGCAGCAGGCTATTATTTATTTGGAAGGTAGGGTAAACTTTCATTTCATTTAAGTGCCCTATATTTTCTTTTTCCCATCCAAATATAGGTCATGGGAAAGAACACCAGTGTTTCCAATGATTTTCAAGAAAATGGGTGGAATGCAGATGATGTTATCAGGGAAATAGGTTTTATTTATTTTTTATTAATTATTTTATTCTTTATGTATTTATGTACATATGTGTGTGCATATATATATATATATTTACATCATTGTATTCCCCTGGGTTCTCCCTCCACCATCACCTATAAACTGTCATTTTGATCTTTTGTGCTCATCGCTTCCCTGAACTCTCTCTCCCCTCCCCCTCCTTAGCTGCTTTCCCCAGTTTTGAAGTTAGCTTATTTTATTATTTTCTTGGCCTTTCATTTGTTTTCTTTATATCCAACCTGTAGGTGAGACCATCTGGTTTCTGTCTTTTTCTTTCTGACTTATTTCTACTAATAAGAATCCTTCTAGGTTCATCCATGTTATCACTAATGCATCATATTTATCATTTTGATTGCCAAATAATATTCCATGTATAAATATATCTTTTTTTGCCCCTACCCAATAAATATATCTGTTTTATATGTTATAAGAATGGCTATCCCTGCCTTCTTTGGGGGGCCATTTGCTTGTAGGATTGTTTTCCAGCCCTTTACTTTCAGTCTGTGCTTATCTTTAGAGTTCAAATATGGGAAACAGGTTTTAAAGAGAGTCCAAGATCAGAGCCATCCAATTCTTACCATTCTCCAAAGTTCTACATTTCTTTGAGAGGTGCTTGAGTCTTAAAAATACCATGACCTGGAATGGTGGTCCTGGGATAGGATGGGCATGAGTAGTCTTGTCTGAGGAAATTAAAACACTGCATTCTGAAGCCAGCAGACAACTGATTGGCATCTTTTTTTGCGTCTTTTTGTAGACTTTAGATTTCTAGGTTTTAACAATAGTTTCATGAGAGTGAGTGCTCCCCCATATCTGCACATAGTTATAACACTCATCTGAAGATCTGGGATGCAAAGGCAGAAAGATGATGTTCCTTTTGAGTAGGGTCAGTGTTTATCATTTGAGTTGTTTTGCTGTAATTTATAAACTAGGAGGTCATCCGTTTCTTTGGTATTTAGTTTCAAGTGGCTGCTGGCCTGGGCTAGATACTGCATTTATTATCTTTGTTTTCATTATTATTATTATTATTATTATTATTATTATTATTATTATTATTATTATTATTATTATTTGAGACTAGGTCTCGCTATGTTGCCCAGGTAGTCCCACTCCCGTGGACTCAAGCGATCCTCAGCCTCAGCCTCTCAGGTAGCTGAGATTACAGGCACCCACCACCACACACAGCTGATTTTTTTGAGAGCCAGGTCTCCCTATGTTGCCTGGGATAGTCTCAAACCCGTGAACTCAAGCCATCCCTGTCCTCTTGTCTTCCAGCACTTGGATTATAGGTGCGTGCCACCACGCCCGGCTGTTTTCATTATTAGTTAGACACAGAGTTGGTGGTGGAACTCTATGACTTTTTGGAGAGTGGGTGGTGGAAACCAGAGCATGTTCTTGGAAGGTGAAACAGTGACATGGGTTTGTAATCAGCACCAGCAAGGAAATCATTGATAAACAGATGGACTTAATCACCTTCATGATGAGGAAGATACAAGTTAATTTGAAACCCATCTTCTCATTTAAAATTAAAAGGATAACAGGGAGATAATCAAATTCATTTAGGTTGGCACTATTATGTACTACCAAGGTTCTCTCTGTGAGATCAAACAGGACAAAATACCTTGAGTATTTCTATTCTGGCTTTCAAGAGAGTGAGAGAAGACTGACCTGTCCAAAATCACAGCCAGTAATTGCAAGACTAAAACCTACAATATCTTCTTTATGCAGAAATGTAATTTTCACTGATTTTTCTTTTCAAATGAATAACTTTCCTCTTCAATGGAGTAACTTTTATGTACTCATTCCCTAAGTAAACACTTTCTTATTCTCTTTTCTCCTCTCTGAGCTAAGTGCTGATACACAAAGTGTTTCTTTGTGGTTTTGACAGAAAGTCAGAGGACTGTCTAGCCCTAAGTTCAAAGAGAAGGAGAGATCAAGTTCTTACATGGAGCAGGAAAACAGGAAGATGGGAAAGCATCTCAGAGTAATAGAGATGTGGGATGCTGGTTTCATTTCGCATGTGGGGGAGTAAAGCAATGTTGCAGGAAGCAACATTTGCTAGCACAACCAGAGTTAAGCAGAGTGAAGCCTGCTCATACATCCCAGTACATCTTTCCCTTTGTTCTTTCAGATCAAAACTGCCTTTTGCTTAAGCCATGGTATTTCAGGTGGTAAATGCAAAATGGATTTTTGAAAGCAAAATGTTTATTTGCTTTATCACTTGTTTTTTTTGTCCTTGAACTTTCTTGCTGGAGTAGAGTCTAAATACACACAAATCACCAGGTGGATTTTGGGCTTGGAAGATATAGAAACTAATGGAATTGTCCTTTTTTGGCATGATCAATCATGGCAGTCAGTGTGCGCTAGTATTTTATTAAACGTGCATTTTATTAAACTCTAGTACCTGTCTTATAGTCCAAAGACTCGTGCTAATAGCCAGTGACCCATTTACAACAGGGTTATAAGAATGGTCTTTTTAAAAGGCTTTGTCAAGAGTCTGGTTATTGAACATGCAATAATGATAATGCCACATCCGTCACTATTCTTCAGCAGAGCAATGCCCAGAAAGTGCTTATAGGAGAATGCACAAAATGCACAACCATTCTTGAAGCACAAGCTGAGCGGTGACTATAGTGATGCTTTCTGGAGTTGCTTCTGGCTTACTGCTTTTAAAAAATTGTGCATATTTTTATAAAAAATAGTGTCTGCTAAGTTTTTTCCTAAAGAATAACCAACTGTTTTCTTTCTATCATTATTGGAGAGAAAAACTGGAATGGGTTTGAGTTTTAGCCCAAAAAAATTTGGTTGGTGGCAATGAAAAAACCCCCTAGTGAAGTTTATTACATGCTGGAATGAGTGGTGGTGGTGGTGGTGGTGGTGGTGGTGGTGTATGTGTGTGTGTGTGTGTGTGTGCACGTATGTACGTACACTGGTGAATTTCCTTTAGAGAAAAAAATTTCTAAGAAATTGCCAAATTCCTTCTCTGGGGTGGTATAAACCAGATCTTGATTGTGGGTAAGGAAGAAAATGGATGACTGGGCAGACCACCTACATCTGCTGAGATGGTGTCTGTTCATTTTGTTCCGGAAATCTCAGACTCTCAGTGTCTGGTCCATCTGCCGGCTGTGAAGGGAGAGCCTGCGGGTCACCTCCGCTCCACTCTGAGCAGCTTCTCATCCCCTGGACATCCACCCTCTCAGACAGCTCATCACTCTAGCTCTTCCCGGTCCCTGAGATCTCAGGGGACGATGAGCTTCCTGTTGCCAGTGTGTTGCTGCTTAAAGATTTTCCAGGATTTAAGTGTAATCCCCAAGGTGTTGTTAAACACACAGCATTAAGTGCAGTACTGGAGGGAGGCAGTGGGATTTAAGTTTCCTCTGAGACGATCCCGTTTATTAAAGGAGCTCTTTCACCCACAGAAAGAAAGAGGAGAGACAGTAAAGAACCAACTATGGTTGAAGAAGAGTTACTGTGCAGTCTGCCGGCTAAGAACAGTTAAAGAAACATTGGGAAATAATTTTGGGCACAAGGGGAGCAGGTCAATAATTAAAAGTTCAGGTTTATGATGGCACATTTAATGTGGTCCTAGGGGACCCCTTTTTTTCTAGAACTCTTAGACTGCAGTCTATACCTGATATGTCAGTTCAGGACCATAGAATAACTAATGTACAGATTAAAATGTCCTGATAAAGCCATTTCTGCAATAACAAGGTACACTTTCTAGTGAGGGTGAAATGGGAGAGGTGGAGTTTCCAGATGACTAGTGTGGGGGTGAAATTGGTTAAGAAAACCAACAAAACAGGAGCAGCTGGTCCTTTAAATCCAGCTGTTCATCAGGTTCGTCCCAGCAATGCAAGCAGTAGCAAGACCACACTAACCTTATGAAGAGGCAAAAACAGATTTACTCATTAAAAAGACAAAATAGACAAGTCACTGAGTGTACATGAACCCCCCTTTGATTGTGTTTTTTTTTTTTTTTTTTTTTTGAGACTAGGTCTCGCTATTTTTGCCTGTGGAATCACACGCTCATGTTGCTTGGGGTACCATGGACTCAAGCAATCCCCAGCCTCAGTTTCCCAAGTAGCTGGGATTACAGGCACACACCACCACGTCCAGCTATTTTTTTGGAACTAGGTCTTGCTATGTTGCCCCAAGGGGACTCGAATCCCGATTCCTGGTCCCTGCTGTGGCTTCCTAGGCTGCCACCTATAGGGCATGCGCCACCATGCCTGGCCTCCCTTTTATTATCTTACCAACCAGTTCAGTCTCTAGTACAAAAAACTGCACATGGGTCCTTAGCCACATGTATCCATAAAATGGTAGCTATACCACCTTCAAGCCAGATGAAGAAACTAAGATGGTGTTGTTGATCCTCCTTCAAAGGCATAGCTATTCATTTCAAGCCAAATGAAGAAACCAAGATAGTGCCATTGAACCGCCTCCAAAAGACACAACTCCAACATTCTTTCAGTTTCAACTTTAAAGTGGCACGAAACCAGCAAGACTCACTTGATACAACAGCAGCAACCATGTCAGACATCTTATGATGAAAACAGCAACACAGCAAGTTCTCTTTAGGTCTCCGGACAATTCCCAAACTTCGCAGTTTCAAAGTTAAAGCAAGTTTTCAAGTACCATGTTTCCAATTCAGCTTACAAAGGTTACAGGTTTCTCCAACATGCTTCCTCTGGCTGCTGACCAGCCCAGACTGTGTTTAGAAGCCCACAGTGTGGCTTCCTGCCCTGCCCTGCTGCCACACATGGCAACAGTGGCTCCAAGGCCTCCAGCTTCCTTGCTGCTCCTCTGCTTTCTCTCTTCTTCTGCTTTCTCTTTTTCCTTCTTTTTAAATCCCCCCCTCTCTGTTCTTCTTGAGAGAAGGCTTGACTTCCCTTCTCTAACTCTCTGCCCACTAGGGTACAATGGCTTTCTTAATGCAGCATTGCTATGTTGGGGCCATGGCCCCCAATTTCATCAGAGCATCCCTATCAGAGGAATTTAGTCTATGTTGGTTAAAATGAAGGCAACCATGGTCACCACTCTACACCCACACCTCTTGTTGGTTCAAATGGGAGTGAGAACATATGATAAAGACAGATAGTTAGGATTCCTTGATGTTGGAGGATGAGGACTGTTGATAGAGGGTAATATGAGAGAAAATGAGAAGCAGGAGAAAAGGGGGGATAAAAGGAAGGAGCAAGTGAGGAGAGAGAGAAAGGAGTAGAGACCAGAATGGCAGACTGAGAGAACAGGCTCACATGGCCTGGCTGGGGGAAGCCCCCTGAAAGATTGAGCTGGTGGCGGCAAGGAGCCATGGTGAGGGAGTGGCCCATTTTTTTTTTTTTTACCTAATTTCACTATGACTAGTAGTGACATGAGCTCATCAACAAACCTTGGAGAAGCATGGCTGATAGACAAATTATTTGAAACTGCAGGAAAAGTTTTGTTGAACAAGAAGGAGTTAATACAAACAATTGAGTCCACACTCTTAAAACATGACAACTGAGACAATTTTTTTCAATTAAAAGATTTTTTAGATTCTGGATGCCATTTCTCTTGGGTTGGGTTCACCACCAACAAGGAGCAATTGTCCAGACACCAGTTGCATGTTCTGTGGGTCAGCTCAGTTCTGACACTGTCATCTGGAGATGGCAACAGATTCCACAGCATAAAGGTCTGTCCTACCAGATTGACCTCACCTGCCTCCAGTTCAGATACCAATCAGGTTCTCAGGGTGTTACCTGCACATCTTACCTCTGGCAATATATTAGAGGTTTCCATGAGCCCCTCCTTGGGTTCAGTTAATTACAGTTCAGTCTCTCACAGAACTCAGGCAACCCATTTATTCTTTAGATCACACTTTCATTATACAGAAATATATGTACAGCTAAGAAGAGCCAGATGGCGGAGACCCATGGGGCAAAGTGTGGGAGAGCATGGAGCTTTCATGACCTCTCCAGGTGCCTTTCTCTTTTGAAATAGTTGAGAGCTCAATGCCTCCAACCCTGTTCTTATGGGTTTTCATGGTGGCTCCATTACACAGGCACATTAATTAGATCATGGACCATCCTCAATCTGCCCAACTTTCAGGTCCCTCTATGCTTCCTGGTGTTGGCTGGCAAGAAGGGGCAAGAGTGAGACTGAAAGTTTCAACTTTCTAAAGACTGATCAATTTTCTTGCAACCATACCCCACTCTTAAGTGTAGTCCCCATTAATGTAACAAAAGAGACCTCTGTTGCTCCCCCCTCACTTAGGAAATTCCAAGGGTTTTAGGAGCCCTGTGCCAGAAATAGGGGTGGAGACCAAGTTTATACATTTTGTTTCATTTCCTTTAATTTTATTGAGCTATAATAGACAAATATCAATGTATACGTTTAAAAGATACATGATAGTGGTTTTATAATTCCTGTAAGTCACTTTGTCATGGAGGGAAAGATAAGTTCATGGATGTGGGTTCACTAAAGCCAGTTGAAGTATATATTGATATTCATGCAGATTATTCATCAACTTCATTATTGAGGTCAGGGAGGATAGCTTTGGTCTTTCTGCATTATAACTATCACTATAACTACAACCTTTTTCATATATCCTTTAAATCAAGAATGGTTTTGTTCTTATTTTGTTTAGCAGATGTACTATTGATGTTTCAAACCCATCCCTGGTTGCCTTGTGAAACCATGGCCCTCCCTGTTTCCTGCATACCTGTCAAATCCTTTCTTTTGCAGAGACCTTCTAAGGAACAAACCTCTCTAAGGGCACCATTGTGGAAGACTGTTGCTCTCTGTGCTCCCTCCGGCCTGACTGTAGCACGCCCCTTGCCTTCGGCAAAAAGTGTATTCTTAAAGAAAAGCCAGTGTTCACATTTTGAAAGGTCTAAAATTTTCTTTGAAGGTTCAGTTTTTTTGCAGTTAATTTGTACCTAAATTAGCACTTACCTTTTCCACAGAATGAAATCACCTAGACAGCCATTTTGTCCCTATTCAGGTTGAAAAAAAGAATTTAAAACTTGATGATCTATTTATTTAGCCTCGTTGTAACAGAAGTACTAGTAATACCTCAACTATGCCCCATCCCCAATAGCCTTTCAAAATATCCTTTCAAAGCACAGGTGAAGTTATGTTACAGATTCTCCATTATAAGTGAAATCAATGTCTTCAGCATTGCACTCCTGAGTCTGCCACACAGCTCCCCCAACTCCACACATCATTGGCCGCACCATCCTCTGGTGTTACTGTTTCTGGTGCTCCAGGTCACCCGTGTCCTTTCTCTCACCTTGTTTTTCCCCTTGTTATCACTTGGTCTTTCTTCTTCCACCTTCCCTTATGACTGAGTGCAGATATCATTTCGGCTGTCCCTCAGGTAGCACTTATCTATTTAGCATTTATTTTGAAAATACTTTTTGTGTCCCTTCTAGACTAAGCCATTGAGATTTTGAAGTCCTTAGCACATTGCCTGGCACTGAGTTCCCAACACATGACGTGTTGTTCCCGCCTCTTCCCACAGCCACCCTCTTCAAAGATGTGGGATCAGGGCTTCCAAATACTGTAAAAAAGAGGTTAAAAATATTAGGTTGAAAACAGACTGAATACCCTCCTATTTTATTTCCCCTCAAGAGTGAAGGTGAAACAGATGGAAATGTCTGTATTTAAAGGATGTTTCCATAAATTATTCTGCGTAAAAGACACCTAGGAGCCTACTCAGTCACAAGAACTCAGGCCATTCAGCCTTTGTTTTCATTGAATTTTCAGTTATCTTGTCACAGCCGGCCACAAAATAATGCTAATTGGATGAGGCTTATCTGAGGACACCTTATTAAGAGACTACAAACGTATCCAGGAAGGTATAAAGGCAATGCAGAAGCCTTAGGAAAGGGAGATAAAAAGTACTATATGTTTGTCAGAAGGAATAGTTGAACTAGTCTTTAAGCACCTGGTAAGAAAATACAGGACACTATTTGTCTTTCAAGATGGCACAGCATCTCAAATCTGCCTTCCACCATCAATATTCAAGTAGCCCTATCAGTAAGCAGGGGTTGAGAACTCCCAGGTGTCAAGCATCCTGCCTGGGTTTGGGCAGAGAGCCAATATTTCTATGTCTATGAGCATGATGGCTAGTCAGGGTGGCCCTGTGACATTTGTGCTATCATTGAGTGAATTCAGGGATATGGGGAGGCACTGAACGAAAGAGGACTTGTTCACCACCAGTCTCATGACTCTAAGAAGTCTATGTAGGTCTATTTGACTTGCATCTTGAAGGATGAGTAAGTGTTCATCCAGTCTCCAGGAAAGCATTTCTAGAATGGCATGGCCGATGCAAAGGTGCAGTCGAGTGAGACTCAAGGTGATCCTGAGTGTCCTCCATGAGTATTTATCTTGTTTCCTCAATTTATAGGTCCTGCACTTTTGGATCAACTCTCTTTCATTGTGGAGTTGTTTGGCAGAAGTCTAAATGTGAAGCTACATGTATCTGACCTCTACACCTTTGGAAGCAGCTAAGCTGCTTTACCCAGCTTCTTCCAGAGGGATTTTCCATAGCATTTTTACTATTACAAACCAGGTTTGTAAGCGGAAAGACAGACTGAACTGGGGACTGCCAAAGAGTGGGGCTCACTGAGTCCTATTGATGCTCTCTAGTGCTTCCTGCCTGAATGCAGTCACCAGGCAATTCCATGGGGGTGGTAAGCAGGGGACACTGAAGATTGGCGAAGTCATGTGACATATGGCAGTTGGAGATTCATTTGTTCAATTCAAGGAAATTCCAGTCATTGCTTTCGTTCTGTAGGTGCTCTATTTATAGAACTATCTACAGAATCATGGGGAATAGCCCGTAGAACTTTCAATGGTAGGTTGGGAATGTCGACCCAGCTATTCACTTGTAATTTGTAATAATAGGGTGAGTTGACAATTGAGAATTACAATTTGTTGCTGGAGTAGAGAATTAGGATTTTGCTAGGTCCAAAAGATCTGAATTCTAATAGGTTACTGTACGGTTTCATTGCTGTGTCTCATTTTCTCTTTTCTCCCTAGACATCTCTTTCCTTGTGAAACACAATGAACCAATCACGTAAAGTTGAAAGGGTCATTTCTCTTCTTCCTTTCACATTTGAATAAAACACATGTGTTAAAAGTGTATAATGTTGCTTCATTTTATTAATATGCATCAAGTGACAGTAATCTGTCATTTGGGATTAGTCCCTATTCATGACTAAGCAACCTAATACATTTGCGGATGAATTGCCCCTGATATTTCCGGTGAGCCTGCTCCTGGTTGAGTTAAGCATGAGCTTGTTGGCTGATTTCTATACCCAGCACATCCTACAAATCTGATTTAATCTGCGAGAAATGGGGAGTCCTGTTCTCAGACTGGGAGGACTGGCAGGGCCGCTGCATTTGTTCTTTGCAGGTCAGGCGCTGCAAACTCTAGGCGGTGCCACATGCATACATGATGCAAACAGTATCCACTATGGTTCATGAATGCGCTCTTTTCTCTGAAAGTTCTCACACCTTTCAAAGCATATCTCCCCTCACTTTTATTATTCTCTCCATCCATCTTCATCCATTTTCAGCTGAGGGTTTGCAGGCTTGTCCAGGCTGTCCATGTGACTTCCTGTTGTAATCGCCAGGTATGCCGCAGTACCAACTGTTTCAAGCTCAGGTATCCAGCAGTAACCAACTTTTTCAGAATCTTGGAGGCTTAAATAAAAAGGTCTATTTCTTGCTCATTCTTCATGTGACCTCAAAGGTTGGTGGTGGATTCTGTTCCAAGTCATTCTCAGATCCAGACTGAGAGAGATACCTGTTATTCCCAGAGGAAAGAGAGCAGGGTGAACCATACAATGACTCTTGGGGCTTCCCTTTCCATTTCTCTAGTCGACATTTACACAACTATGCTAACTTGAAAGGAGGGTAAGAAAGTGTAACCTTACCCTATGCCCCAAAGGTGGAGATGCAGAGCCTCTGGGAATGGCCCTTATGACTGCCACAGGTGCAGTGAAAAGAACTGTGTGATCGTGACCTTGAGCTCAGTCAGACACATGTTCGAGCCCTGGCTCTGCTTCCTATTAGATGTCTAATAACTTAAAATTGCATTAACTGTCTGAGCCTGCTCTCCTCTCTATGGACTACAGACAATAATAGTATCTTCTTATGAGGGGTGGTTAAACAGTGCCACTGATGTAATAGGACTGCAACATTTCTTCTCACTTTTCTCCCTGCCTGACTCTCCACTTGAGGGTATGGTAGAGAGACAGTAATTTGTGCCACTCTCTGGCACAAGGAGAGAAACAACCCCTGTCTCCTAGCCAGCCAAGAAAGCCCTGGTGACATCTGCCAAAGCTCAGGAAAATAGCTATTAGGAAAGTAAACTGTACTTAGAGAAATATTAATTGGACTTTAAGCTCATTAGGCATTAAAAACAGCAACAAAAATGTTCACCTTTAGCATAAGGAAAAAAAATCCTTGAGAGTCACACAGTCTCCCCTAAAATGCATGGTCAATGACCCTCCAAAAACGCCCAGAGGATTCTCTTTGCCTGGCTCCAGAGGTTCAGGACAACACAGCAGATGCGAGTGACTTCAGGATACCTTTCATGTTTGGCAGGCGTCCCCGTTTTATTTATGATATCAAAGCCACAACGCTGGGTTCTCTTCTGTGGAAGACATAAAAGAGATTCAGAAGTCATCCAAATCATCTTGTAATTAATGTTACCACGCACGCCCAGGACATTAAAATGTTAACAGTGTTAGAATCGTGTGCTTTGGAATACCGAGTGAGGGCTTTATTAGAGAGAAATGCTCAGCAGATGTCATCCACCCTAATTGAGGACATCAGGGTGCCTGCTGCTTGTTCTTATCAGTGGTGCAGAGGGTTTTTTTTTTTTTAATTTATTCATTTTCTTTACTGCTAGAATCTGCTCTCATTATTAGACTATCTTGTCACTCATTTGCATTTCAAGTGCTGGGACTGGGAGGGGGTGGGTAGCTGCTATCTGCCTTAGAAGAACACTTCAAGGGTTACTCTATCAAATAGCGGCACAGTAGCACACTGAATCTGACATCTGGGTTATCCTATTCCCAGATGCTCTGTGGTGTCATTAGCAGGATTAATCTTAGCTTTAATTTCATAATGATTCTTATTCTAATATATGTGAATGAACACAAAGTCTCTTGACTCATTATCACCAATTTACCCAAGATATGTAATCAGGCTCTTACATTCACCAACATTTATTTTTGCTAATACATCTAAAATTGTAGATTAAGCAAATACAGTTAGTTCCAGCTGAGTGAATGCCTACTGAGGTAGCACTGTAGTATTTATGTTTTAATTAAAGTACATTAATGGTGTTGTTTTTAAATATGTACTGACCAAAAATGAGTTCATGGGGAATAGTAAAGCCGTTGTTCGCACAGCGTCCAGCTGTAAAATTAGTCACAGCAGCATTATATTAGAAGCCATTACCCACTTCTTTTGCAAATTATTGAAATTCCCTCTGCTAATTATGTTTTTAACCTTTATAAATAAGATGGAGGTATGTAGCTTCGATTCTGAACAACTCCGCTCCCCTAAGGAAACAGAGTAAGCAGCAAGTTCTTAATGGTGAGTATAGTTTAATAAGCCAGGTTTCCACTCCCATTCAAGATTGCCATGTCAACCCAAATAGTGACCCTTTTAGTTTAGGATACAGAGTAGACCACAGGTTACTTATCCTCCCTTTTGACATGCAGTTTAGTGATATATTCAGTGAAGGGGAGGGGTTTCGGGGGTAGGGGCAGAGATAGGGTTGCATAGCAAATTCCAAATCCACCAGCATGTTCTTCCACACTTCCAACTTTTTTCATTTACCAGATGTTGTCACTCAGCAGCATGTAGTGGTTTATTATTGATGGATAAAATGTTCAAACATTTAAAGAAATGAAAGTCAGCTTTGCATTTTTAATTAATTAATTAAAAGTACTGTAAATGCCAGCTTGTTAATTGCTTTGCACCTGCAAGCCAACACAGGTTTTGTGCACTCTTTCTTTGAATATTAAATTTTTTTCTTGCATGTCTTTATAATGCTTGGGAAGTCTCTCCAGCAAACATATTAGTAAAGAGTAAATATTGAATCTTAGACAAAACTCATGGCTTCATCTTTCACTGTACCCAGAATAGGATTTAAAGGAGGATTTAGATTTCCAAGGCTTCTAATTAAGTAGTGATAATCAGGCTTTCTGCTGAGGGTCACTTCCTGGGAGTAATTTGAGTTATTAAAATGCATGTTTTTGTTTGTTCTGCTTTGCGAGCTAAAACTGATCCCTTTTAATATAGCAGCAAATATGCAAATTGGTGTTTCATTATATTGTGCAATTTATGGCAATCTTCTCTAATTTACTAAAAGGTCAGGAGCCTGACCTTGTCATTCAAATTTTTTTTTTCTGGCAAAGCTAAACTAATTATGTGGATTTTTTTTTTTTATGAAACTCTGAAAGTGTGCAGCATGGTAAGGAATGTGACAAATTTAACTTTCATTTAGCTCTCATATTTATCAAGGTGGCCTTCAGTTTCATGTAGTGAAGGGTAAGGTGGTTGCCATGGATTGGATTGAGGTACTTAGGAATCAACTGGTTTTAAGATCAGAAAAAAGACAGCATTTAAAAAAATCTGCTTCAGAAGACTATGGTAACTGGAATAACCAGGCTGTACTGAAAAAACTGGACATACTTTAAATTGTCCTTAGTCAGAGAATATTAAAAAGTACTATTATGGCTCAATCGCAAATTTTCTATGTAAAAGACATCAAATCTTTATATTATTTTTGTTCTTTATTGATGTTAATTATGCTTTTTTAACTTTCCCTATTGCTTTGTGTGTTTTCAATTCTTACTAGGAGAATTTCTAACTCACATATCTTTAAATAATTTATACTAGCATGTGTTACTACTAACGAACTCTTAAGTTTCAGGCAGTAGTCCTCTCACATTAACCTATAAAAGAATCACCTGAATTTCCTGCTAAACTATCAGATCCTAGAACTCTCCCTGGCCCTCCCCAAATACTGATTCAGCAGTTTTGAATTTGGTCTCTAGTAACCTGTACTTCTACTCAGGTCTCTGGTGTACACACTGAAAAGAATCCACACCCATTAAACTCACCTCCAATCATTCTGCTTATATACCTAGTGATTTATTTATTCATCACATATAGGGCTGACAATTTTCTTTTTCAGTTAATGAGGAACTAGATAAACACATTATTTTTAATGAATGAATCACTACCTGTAAGAAGCCTGCTAGAGAAATCCATGTATAAATGGTTATAGGATAACACTAAAGGCATTATTAGTGGATTTGTGAACAAAGTGCTTTGAGAACATAAAGGAGGTGAAAATTAATTCTATTTGGGGGATACTTAGCAAATGAGATTATGTTTATGTTAGACTTGGAAGGATGAGGTTTTCTCTAAGCAGAGCAAGTAGGAGACTTTACTGGGTGGGGTGGAGCTTGGACAAAAGTTCAGAAATGGAAACACCTGTGGTGAGTTCAGGAGAGAGTGAGCAGCCTAGTGTAACAACAATATATGTTAACCATGGAATGATAGTGAGACTAATTCTCTGAAAAGTTCTGAGAACAGATCTGAGGGGGCCTGGAATGTTTCAATGGTGAGAAAATGGGGCCTCATTCGGTGGAGTGGGACTGACTAGATTATGTCTGTGTCTGGCAGAATTTGGACAGGAATAATGGAAATCAGGAAGATGGGTTATTAGGAGGTTATTCATAATCCATGGAAAGAAGCTAAAGCCCTGAACTAAGATACTGTAGTGGGGATGAAGACTGTGGATTGTATTCAGGAGACAAATACAAGCTGGCAGTTAGTTAGATTGGAGGAGAGTGAAAAAGGAAATTTGATGCCCATGTTTCTAGTTGACTTACAGGATGACATTAACCAAGACAGGAAGCTCAGGAAGGGAACATGAATAGTGGGAATAAAAATCTGGCTTAGAAGCTTGCTACTCAAAGTGCGATTGAGGACCAGAAGCACTGATCATTCCAGGAAACTTGTGAGAATCAAAACCTACATTTTGATACCATTGCCAGATGATGCACCTGCACATGAAAAATCTGAGGAAAATAGATCAAAACAGAAAGAATGCTGTTGGCATATTAGTGTTTTGAAGGGTTCCATACCAAAGAGTTCATGATTATGTAAGTTAGGGGAATGGTCTATGTGAGAACCAACAGGATGACTCTTATTGGAACCTGGAATCCACATTAGCTTATTGAAGACTGAGGTACTTTTTAAATAATGAAATCTGGCTGACTTTGCTTACATACATTTTGAAAATGCATTTGATCAGTATGAGTGTGTTCATTATAGCTGCTCAAAAGACATGTTTAAATTCTAATCCTTAATACTTGCTAATGTCACCTTATTGGAAATAAACTTTCTCTGATGTGATCATGTCAAGATGAGATCACACTGCAAAGGGTGGACATGAAATCTAATGAATGGTGTCCTCATAAGAAGGAGATTTAGGGAAAGACACAGAGAAGAATTCCGTGTGATGACAAGCAGAGCTTGGAATAACACAACTGCAAGTCAAGGAATGTTAAGGATTGCTGACAATCACTGGAAGCTAGGAATAGGCAAGGGATGATTCCTCCCTAGAGCTGTCAGAGGCAACAAAGTCTTGCTGACACCTTGATTTTGTATTTCTAGTCTCCAGATCTGCAGAGGAACAAATTTCTGTTGTTTTAAGCCATTCACTTTGTGGTAATTTGTTACCATAGTCCTAGGAAATGAATACACATGGGAGCCTTTGAAACAAACAAACCAACATAACACCAACTAACATTCTGAGATTCACTAGCTTAGAAAATAACAACTCCGAGCACATGTAGAATAAGATGCCAGTGATACATGCAGGTGAAGATGTCAAAGAGGCATAGTGTGTATTTTCTCAGAGAGGAAATTGTATATAAGTTTCAGGAAAGAAGGTCAGGCTAGATGAGAAACATTTGTGCAGAAAACAGACAGTGAGAATGGAGGTGATCAGAGAGTTTAAAGAAAAACCGAGGGTGGATATTTATAGTTGAAGAAAAACTCAGAGTCAGAACCAATTTAATAATGGTCTTTGAGAGAGCATTTTGAATGATTTGATGATGAAGCAAATCTACAAGTAAAAGAGTGATTGAGGGAGGTTTCACTTGGAGAATCAGCAAAGAGCTTATTTGAAAAAGGAACAACAATAAAACATAAAGAAGAAAACTTCATTTACGTTAGAATACAAAGGTTTTCTGGCCAGTTCTGAGAAATTGAAACTAAGATTGAAGGTAGATTCAGAGAAGGGAGAAACCCCCTCTTGTTGTCAGACTTATCTGAAAGCCTGACAAAAATCATTCTTTAAGTACAAAGGACCCTAGGCAGAGAAGAGGGAGCCTATGCTCCTTTGGAGACCTAGCTTTCAGTCACAAAAGAGTAGGAGAGGTAGTGCTGAGTGGGAATCACCTTTACTATGTAGGTTCCACTTTTGTTGTCTATAAACATCCTGGCCTTCTAGTTAAGAGACTAATGGAGGAGAGGGAGACTAGAGAGAGCTATAATCCCAACACAAATCTCCATCTTCAATGAGAGTGAGAAGAGAGAAATATGCTTCAAGGCTGAGAACAAATTTGGTGGTAAGGTTTTTGAGGTAATATACTCCATTTGAAGTTCTAGACTGCCTTTACTAATAAATATCTTCAAACAAATGTTGTTCTCCAATAGAATTATCCCAAGAAATATCAAGAACCACCAGAATGGAACAAACAAGTGCAAATGCATAAGAATTAAAAAAGGAAAGGATAACTAAAAGGCAGATACACACACAGAAGAAGAGGAATTATTCATGAATTAAACAAAGAATATATAAGAAATTATTGGCAGCATGATTTCTCTAGGAAAAAGCTCAAAAAATTGAAAAGGAGACAATACAAGGAAATGGAAAATAAATTGTTACAAGACATGGCAAGGGAATAAATCCAGTAGAGAGATAAAAATTTCAATAAACCAAAAACAAAAATACCAACAATAAAAATAATTGAAAGCATAGGCAGGAATACAGTGATTAAGAAATCAATCAACATAAAATAAAATTAATGAAGTGATGAAAAGGATCTAGGATAAGGTGATGATTAAGGATGATAGATATATCTTGCCTGTGCAAGATGTAGAATTGAATTCAATTATGAAGAATGGAATAATAGAACCAATGAAACAGCATTTACAGACTGAATGGTAGAGACTTTTCTGAAATAAAGATGTGTTTCTGCAGACATCAGAACACCATGGGTCTCAGGACAATCCTATGATGATTGAGGCACAAGAAAGCAAAGCCCAGAGATTGATATAAAATCTTGTGTGTATCCAAGTAGAAAAAGCAGGGCAGTAAGAACATTCCTATCTGAAAGTACAAGGCAAGGAGTGAACGCAGGGGCTGATCAAACTCACTAGTTAGTGACTGAAGATACCTTGCTAGTGAGTCTAGATTTTTTTTTTTTTTTGCCCAGTGATGTATGAGAGGAACCAAAAGCAGAGAAAGTAGGAAAAACTTTGAAGATTTGTTGCTTGAGGACTTCCAGCTATTCTTTCAACAAAAATGTTTCCATGGGGAAAAGCATTAATTGTAGATTTTGATACTATTTTTATGGTATTTTCTCCTCTCAGAGTACATGTCAAAATTTTAATTTTCTAAGACATTGAGAAATTATTAATTAACTACTTGGCATTCCTTCTTGATATTATTATAGCGGTAAATATTTACTGAGCTCGGAAAATCCTAATCCATAAATAGAGTATGTTTTTAGTTTCTAATAAACATTAGAAATGTTTATTATGCAGTAAGTGTATTCAGAATCAATATTTTGATTGTGATTAACATTGATTTTGTTAATCTTTATGAAATAACTGATTTATTTAATGATCACAGGGTTTAATTAGAAAACAAATATTCTTTTCCCAAGTCTTTGAATTTCAACTTTTAACTTTAAGTTTTCTGTTTCTTTACCCTAATTGTTTTGAGTATCTTGTAGAACTGTCTTATCCTTAATACCTTACAAAACACCTTTCCCACAAAGGGGAGCAAACCTGGTTCTCTTCTAGGTATGTCTTGTTAGTTTCCCAGTTCTCCTTGAAATCTTGCCTCAATGATATATACTATTAATTTGTAAGAGGGGAGCTGGGAATTGGATCATAGCAATGCAATAAGTATTTTTTTATCCATTTCATTCCTCTGTGAGGTATTGTGTTGTTTTTAAAATTATTTATATATATTATATGATTTATATATATTATATGATCTATATATGTGACATCATTGTGTACCCCAGGGTTCTCCCATTTCCTTAACACCCACTAACCATCTTTCTTAATCTTCTGTGCCCTCTACATCCTCGTTTTCTTCTTCCTCCCCCTCTCTCCCTCTGTGGTTGGGTGTTATTCTTTTGCAGTTTCTTTACCTTTTCAGGATTTGCTTTAGTAACTTTCATAGCCAGACTTTTCATGGCATGAAAGTACTGATGATTCAAGTTGGTAAAGGAAAAGTATATGACCAAAGGCTCCATGTGGATTCTGTTCCCTTTTCAGTCACATTAACAAGAGAGATGTTGGGAATTCTGTTGAAGAAAACAGATGATATCAGTCCTGAATCCTATTTTAAACAGTTATACCTCAGCCTCATCATCCCCTTAAACTAATGACCTTCAAACATCACTCATGTTTCACAGAGGTGAGAATGAGAATGTTTTTGAATTATTGTCCTTAAGATAATGACTTTGTGACTAATGGACTGGAAGAATCTTTGACAACAAATTTTAATGGAGAAGCCCATCTATGACAGGCAGACCCCAAGATCATCTTGAAGTGCCCTTTCCCACAGAAGTCATTTTCTCCTGTCCAATGAATAGGACCTATCCTTGACTTGAGTTTTCTTTACAGTCCTTGATACCCGTAGACAGTGTTAAGTGTGTGTGTGTGTGTGTATGTGAATTCAGCTCAACTCTCCCAAAAAAGTAACTCATGTTACCTTCATAAAAGAAAGAAAGCCCTTTTTGGAGGAAGCTCTATTTGAGTGAAAATGAAAACTGTGAGAGCCTCATAAGTGCCAGGGCCTCATAGCAACAAATGACTTTCACTAGAACAGGAAAAAATGGAATAATTTGTAACACTTAAAGAATGGCACCACCACCACCCTCCCAGTTAAAAATTTAGAACTATCCTCTTTGCCTTTCCTGCCATCATCTTCCACATCTGTTTTATTGCCAAGTCATTTTGATTTTACCTCAAAAAAATCAAGTTGTGCTTGCTTTCTCTTATACCACATCTACACCCTGTGCCTGCCTCTCAGCTCCTGTCTGGATTATTTATTAGTTTCCTGTCTCTCTGCAGTCACTCAATTTCTCCGGTTCATTCTTTGCAGAGTAGCCAGAGCAACATAAAACATATATTAGACCATGTCACTTTCTTGTTTCACCCTTTGCCTGCTTCTAATTCATCTCAGAATAAAGTAAAAAATTTTCTTATATGGCCTGCTATGTCCTTCATAATCCAGCCTTGCCCAGCTTTCTGCACACTCTAGCCATGCTTGGTTCCCTTCAAAGCCATGAACAGAGTGAGTTCTTTCACTCCTTGGGAACAATTTATGGGTGAATTGAGTCTACTGAAAACATTTTTTCCCCAACTCGAAATGAATGACATTCTCTCATCTTTCAAGGCTCTTTAAAGTCACTTGTTTGGAGCAGTTTTCTCTTCAGAGGCAGAGTCTGGGAGTTGCACTGGGACTTCAGAACAATCCAGCCACCAAGCAGTCCAAGACCAATCTTCAGCAGGGTCCTGAATACTCTGGCCACATGGAACTGTTTCTATCAGTAGCTGGAATTTGGTAAATAAGTGCAACATGGATGTTGATGAGGATTTTAGATGTCACATCCATCAACTTAGAAAATGACCTCTTGTGGTTTATATGGAGAAAGGCTAGGTGTAGGAACTTTGAATCATATTATGTGACTTTTTAAAAAAGTGACTTTGGAAGTGTATAGTTACTTTTAGGTTTATGGGGGGAGGTTCTTTCACAACATTTATTGAAATAACATTGATTTACAGCTATATTTGGCTTCATGCATACAACTTTATAGTTTACCATCTGTACATGGCACATTATGATTTTCATATTGATCTTCACATATGATCTTCCATGCACTTCTGCACACATGATCCCTCTGGGCAATTCTCACCCCTTTGCCAGTCACCGTTGCCAGAATCTAACATTATGATTTGTTTGTTCATTTTCTTTGTTTTTCTTTCACATTCAATATTTGGGGAGGATGGATTTTTCTTACCCTTCACACATCTTTCATTGCATCACTTTACTTCTGGTAGGGAAGGAAACTTTTAGTTCAATATGCATGGTCTACTGTAAATCAGTGTAAACTACCTCTACTGCCAAGACAAAGTCATTTGTCTTCCAAAGGCCATATATAGAAGAGGCTGAAAACAATTCCTATATTGAAAGAATTCTAAGGGGCTACTGACAGAAGGGTCTCCTGTAAGCAACCTCTCTCTCCCTAGAATAGAGTCAGGAATCATTACCTCTGTGGTTCAGACCAAGAGGTGCAAAATCTGCATGGTATTGGGACCCTGGTGGAGGAGGAAGGTCAAAAAAGGGAGAAGAATTAGGTAAAATAGAAAGAAGGGAAGCTTGGACCATATGTGACCAGTGGGCATCCACCCAAGACTGATTCTGTGTGAGGTAAAAGGTGGCTCCACCCACCAGTAAAGAAATGACTTTCATCTTGCAGATTCCAGGGGAAGTTGGATCAACTCATAGTAGGATATTCTACTCCTGGAAGTGGACCAAGGCTAAACTGCTTGCCTGCCTGCTGTGCGCCATTTGCAAACCAGAAGAGTCATTCCAAACAAGATAAGAAAAGCCTCTCTCGTTAACCATCCCTAAAAAAACTTAGGGACTAAATTACAAAAATGACCTCCTGAGACTCACTGGCACCCATTGACTTTCCTTATCTAAGTTAGGGACCACCCACCTACTCTACCCCTTCCTCAATTACTCTTTACTTTAAAATATTAATTATCTCTCAGGTTTGTTTGTCTTCTTTGGAATTCACCAAGTCCTCGCCCTGTGTCCCTATAAATACCCCTTTCTTTTGTTAATAAAGTTGTCTTATGGCCCATACCTACATTTGACCCTCGGTTGCTGCTAAGCCATCTCCCCTCATCAGTTCATTTCTCATACTTGCGTCTGGCAGCCAACACCTCCCTAAATTATTTTTTTTGGCTGGTGGGTATAAATAAGTTTGAATTTATATAGGAATTTCCTCTAGAACTTCATTAAGCAGAAAGGCTATCTCTGCCTAAGGTATTTTCCTCCAAATTGAGATTTGGAAACTGCAGCCTTGGCCATTTTCTCTGGGTCACTGAGGTCATCCACCACTTTGTATCTAGGTGGCATCAATTATCATTTTACTCTCCATCCCCTTAAAGTGGATTTAATGTCTTTTTTTATGTTTCGTAGAAAATACAAAGAGTCTGGCACTTTAACAAAATTTAATTGTAGTCTTATATTTAATTGTAGCTGTTAGTACAACTTTTGATGATGATATCTTAGCTGGTATGATTAGATTTAATGATATTTTTTATCACATTGATAATTCATTTGCTGCCTTCCTCCCTTGAAGATATCAGCAGTCTCTTTTATTCGTTTAGATTTTATGTGTTGGAGATTTTGGCTTTAAAATTTTAAGGTTTTAAAGCCATGAATACTTAGAGAAAAATGTTTGCATTTTTTTCAGCTTAAATAATGACTTTTTCCCTTGAGTTGTTCTACGCAACTCAAGTGAAGAGTAAGAGCTTTGAGACTGTCTGAGCTTCCAGCACAGACCCTTTCCCACTAGTTACATGATCTTGGGCATTTCATTAATCTCACTATGCCTCAATTTCTTCATCTGTGATTTGGACTAGTAATATCTGGTCACTATTTTCTGAGGGGTGATTATGAGCATCAGATGAGAGATCTTTGAAAGAGATCTGAAAATCATGCACTGTGAAATGAATTGTAACGTCTTATCGAATTATTGCTTTCATGAGTGTTACCATTATAGCATCATCCAAGCCAACCCAATGTGGAAGCTCCAGTGAATCACAGAGATTACTTGTTGGACTTGCCCTTGCTTGACAAAATTCTCCACCATGCAATTTCCTTCAACTGTGAGCATCTCCAGTACTTTTCAATCTGGACCTAATTCACAAGAAACACTGGAGGAAAGTAGTTGTGTGAGGAAGTTACTCCTATAAGGAAACTGAAAGTGATTCTTCCTTTTCTCCATGGGTTTTGTGTATAGATTAATTCTTTTTGTGAAAGGCAGGATGTGTGACATTAGACCACTTAATTATGAGAAGGAGAGCTTAGGCTTAATACATGGAAGTTAAACCAAGTGTTCAAGGTACCCTAGCAGAGTGGCTTGTTGCCCAAATAAAATGTGACTATTTTAAATGGTGCCAAGGTTCTGGGTTTCCAGAATCCACATGGAGGGGGTCAGGTGAGCAGGAGAGCAGGAACTTCAAGCTACCTGAGACAAGAGAAGAGGAGGGGTAGTGATGCTATACTTAGAGCAATCCATTTTAAAGACTGGTGTCCCCCAATAAATGCCACTTTGTTGGAGATTTTTTTCCCCTCACTACCAGATTACTGGTAGTTCCTCCAAACTGGTTGAAATATACAGGCCTTTTATAGTGCTGGCTGAGGCAAATGAATTGGTTTTTATTTTAGGTATTATCTTGAAAGACTTGATGAGTTGCCTGTGATGGGTATCCTTGGGTCTGGAAAACCCAGCTTTTTTACAATGAACCTACATCAAACTCCACTTACATGATAAATAGAGAGGGTCATTTTCCTCCCTGGGCAGTTTGAGGCAATAGGTCACACCGTGATGCTGTCCATGTGACTCTGACTGAACTTCTGGGTGAAGGTTCCTGTTTCTTCCAGTGCAATTCTGGTTTCTTGGGCCACTCAACCTCGTGAAATCAGTACAACACTGGACCTTGTGCTGTTGGGCCTCCTTCTGTGTGCAATCCCCATCCTCATTGCCATGTATAGGACCTCAGTTAGAAGCTTGCCTAGTTCTCAATGGTAGTTGAGGAGAAACAGGTCACAAAGTCCCTACGTGGTGAGCAGGAACAAGTCTTTCTTATGAGGCAGCAACAGATACACAGGTAGCAACAGTGGCAAAAGGAGCAGTAGGAACAGCAGTAGGAACAGCAGCAGCATGTAGCAGCAGCAGCCCCCCTGGGCTCCAGCCTTAGCAGTGGCCTCATGAGGATCTGTGAGAGACCCTTCCCTGAGAAGAGCCATATTGCCTTTGATATGAGTTAAAGATAAAGCTGGCTCAGGGCCAAGGTTAGGCCTAGTTAACAGAGTATGTTTTGTTCATGTGAGCTCTACATCAAGGTTACATACTATTTACTGCTCTCTATACATGCTGACTCCATCTCAAGGCAGCTTATTACTTACTAGGCCACCTGTGCTAGAAGGTCATGGTGGAAAACAATCTAAGAAACAGAAAATTCTGTTTTCCCATGGCCGTTACAGGTGCTTTTTTTGAAGTTAGAAAAAGTCAGCCCTTTGGGTCAACCCAGCCTTGCAGATGTGTGGAGTGGCAGTCTACAGTGCCTTTTAGTACAGAATGGAAGAGACCACCTTCCTCCTAGCACTTATAGTCCTCCCAGAGGCTAGATTTCATCTCTCCCTCACTCTGTTGCCAGTTCCCAGATTGTGCAAAGGTACATGTCAGCCTTGTGAGGAAACACTTCACTTTCTTCTATTGAGGAAGAATGGTGAGAATGGTGAGAAGTGGAACCCCTTTACTCCTTTTTTTTTGTTAAAGAAAAATGAATCCTTGGATATAAGACTTCTAGGCATCCCCTTTCTTGGAAAAGTGAGAGCTGTGTTTACATTTCCTTTTATTTTACTTCTATCTTCACCTGTATTCTCTGGGTAAAAGCCTACAAAGGGGGAAAAAGTTGTCTCAAATTCCATCTCTTAGAATAACTCAAATGAGGTTGTGGTTCTTGATTTGTTTTGGGAAATAGAGACTAAGTTCCTTGGTTAGTGGAAAACCTGGAAGCAGAGGATGCAGATGTAAAGAATGGTTTCATCTAAGGGTGGGCTGGGTATGGGCCATATATCTCTCCTTCATTAAGATTCAGAGTTTCTTCGTGTTGATGCAAAGATGCTTATCATAAAATTAATATTTATGATAGCATGCTGGGGGATAATGGAAACTACTTTGTGTTATGCATTGTGCTATGTACCATATCATTACCTTAGGACAATGGATGAAGAAACTTTGCCTAGGATTATGTAGCCAGGAGAGGCAAATGGACTATTGGCTATTTTGGTGTTTGCTATCAATATGTCTTAAAGATGTTTTGCAATCCCAGCTACCTTCAGTCAGTGAATACCTATTAAGCATCTGCTACATACATAATCATGCACAATTATAAGTTCTGGTTACAAAAAAATAAAGAAAAGAAAAAGAAAAATGATTTTACCTAGAGTTTATGTTCCAGTGGCTTCTTTAAAGGCATTCCCATCAACCATGAATGACTTCTGATTGCTCTTCCTCCTCACTGACCATTGATAGTCTTTTTTCTTATGGTTCTTCTAATGCTGAATGGTGATATTTAATGGGATTATGACTCTAATGGTATTTTTTCTAAGAACTATTGATTCTAAACATCTTTTCATGGGGCTGTCATTCATATTTTTTTGCTTTAGGTGATGTTTCTGGTAAAAGCTTTCACCACTGTTTTGGTGTTCTTTTTTTTCTTTTTGAGTTTCAAAAGTTCTTTATATAGCCCAAGACTTTATCTGTTTTGTAAATACATATTTTTCTATTAATCTGTGGTTTTCTTTTCCTTACAGTGTGTTTCAAAAAACAAAGTTCTAAATTTTGCTATCCAATCAATTTATTTTTGTATATTATAGTTTTTAAGTCACACTTAAAAAATCTCTGCTTAACCTAAAGTCATAGAGATTTTTATTCTATGATTTCTTTAGAGATTTTTAAAATTTTGGGCTAGTTGTTAAATCAATAACCCATTTTGAGATAATCATGATGTATGTTTCAAAACATCAGTTGAGGGTCAATTTTTAAAAAAATTTTTAGCAATGAATCATTAGTATGGAGAAGACAAAAATGTTTCAACATTGTTTCATTTTATACAGAAAGTGGAATATTTCAAATATATTTGTTTTTTTCTTTTTTTATACATAAAAATTAATTTCAATCTAGTGGCAGGGATTGTGTCTCATTTTAGGATCCACATTTTAGTAATACCCCTCCCCCCCAAAAAAGAGCATACATGAATTTTGAAGTCATTCAAAATTATTATGGTGACCATCATCCCAAAAAATGGCAAAAGCCCTTCCTACCCTCCCCACCACATCCTTCTTTTCCATCAGTTCTGGCCTTCTTTGTACAAGCGTCTATCACTGACTCCATTATTATTTCCTTTTGTCAGAAATGTCATGACTACATGATCTTTTTTCATGAACTTTGATCACTCTGTGAACTATTGGAATGTCTCATCCTTCAAATTTAAAATCAACATTTTTACCAGCTATAATAGGGTCTTCCAGGAAATTTGTCAGGAATAGAAGGACAATCTGTGGAAGGCTGTCTCCGTACTGCCACCGGGCACCACCACCGGGCTCTTGCTGTCCATGATAATGATCAAAACTTTCCAGATCATGAGTGCATAAGACACAATCATGGCAAAGTCTGAAACCTTCAAATATTCATTTTCCTCAGGTCCCCGAAGATGTCCAGCTGGCCAAGGGGATATGTGTCTCCATGGTGCTGAGGGTTTCTGGGGGCTGAGGCCCACTGTCAGCTCCCAAGCTCTGGATATCACTGCAGCTGTCAAGCACTGCTGGCAGCTGAGCGCAAGGTATAAAAAAGAGACTATGAGAGAGATGACTTAGCTGTAGAGGCTAAGGATTGATTTGGAAGTAATTAATTAAATGACAATTTATTAATAAAAGGGGTATTTATAGAGACAGGGTGAGGTTTGGGTAAATTTTAAAGGAAGGCAAATGGCAAGGGGATAATTAAATAGGTTAACATATCAGTTTTTGAGAGGTAATTGAAGGCAGGGGAATTGTTTACAGGTGGTTGTTATTTTTGTTAAGGAAGGTTTTTTTTAGGTAAATATTTTGGAGGGGCAGCAGCACTGTTACATTTTTAGAGGAATTAAGTGCTAGATTTTGTTTTTAGTTTGCCGGAGGCAATTAAGACAAGAGGGAGTTTGCTTTATTTTACTGCATGAGTTTGTTTAGTTTGCAAACAGCATTTTACAGAGCACCAACCCAGACCCAACCTACCAATTCCCATTTTTTTTGAATATGTATTTCCTATTATCTTTTCTCAAACCTTTTGTAATAAAGCCCATATTTTCTTCATCTAACTACCTTTGCATGATTATCAAAAAGCAGTGATGATGTATGTGAGGTCTGTTTCTGGACTTGGCATTCTATTTCATATTTTAAGTACTTTAATAGATCATCTAATTCGTGGAATATGTTGCTTTTATAGTAGAGGAAATTAAATCACAGAGAAGTTAAGCAACTTGCTTAGGGTTGCAGAAGTGGTATTTAAAGTGGACTTTGAATACTAGTATCTTGACTTTTTTATAGTAGACCCCAAAGCACTACCATATTCAACCCTGCTGAGGTCTTAGAGAATCCAAGGGTGGGATGTCAGTGATCACAGAACAGCCTGGATCCTGGTCCCAACCTCTGGGCCAGCCTAGCTTAGTCCTCTTCTCCTTTGGAGACTAGTCTCCCTTTGATTGATTTTCTATGCTTAAGTCAATTATGCTGGCTAATAGCAATTTGCACCTCCCAAATTCTCATTTTCTCTCACTGAAAGAATTATCCAGCTGGATCTCAGAATCAAGCCCAAATTTATAAAGAAAAGATTGACTGGTTCAGTGGAATTGTTAGGGTCTGCAAATCCTGAACTAAGAGACTAAGAGTTGCATGAATAAACTTTTTTTTCTTTCTTTTAAAAAATTTACTTTTATATACATTTCACATCTTTGTAATCCCAGGCATTCACCTCCCCACCCTCCCTGACTGTTTTCCCCCTCCCCCCATCCCCCGCCCCGAGTTGTGTGCTTGAGTTTGGTGGTTAGCTTGTTTTGACTTTTCCTCATGGCTTTTGTTTATTTTTTTCCTATATCCCATATTTTAGTGAAACCATTTGGTTTCTCTTTCTTTTTGACTTGTTTCTACTAATATGATTTCTTCGAAGTACATCCATGTTACTGTAAAATCATCAAATTTGTCATTTTTAATCGATGAGTAATATTCCATTGTGTATATAGACCCCATTTTTTTTCATCCAGTCATCTGTTTTGCGGAATTTGGGTTGTTTCCATGTCCTTGCAGTTATAAATAGTGCTGCAGTAAACATCCGAGCACAGGTGTCCCTTTGTACCCACACTGAGGTCTCTTTTGGGTAGATTCCCAAGAGAGCAATTGCTGGGTCAAATGGTAGTTCTATTTTCATTAATTTGAGGGTCCTCCACATGGTTTTCCATAGAGGTTGGATCAGTTTACATTCCCATCAGCAGTGTAATAGTGTTCCTTTCTCTCCACATCCATGCCAGCACTGAACAAGCTTTATTTCACAAGGTCCAGTAATACTAATTGACTAGGGCCTTAGAGAGAGAGAGAGACCACATCCTGTCTTTTTGCCTCCTTCTTATACCCTTTTCGTTTGCTGCAGGAATTCATGTCCCTCCAGGGGTCTCTCTGTACATGGGTCAACAGTTTTTGCAAGGCAGACCCCAGGTGATCTGATCACAGTTTGTCCTATATTTTCTCAATCTATTTCCTGATAGCCTTGGGGAGGTGGGGGCAGCTTACACCTTGGGCACCTGCCTGGTGGCCTAAGATAAAGTAAAGCTGTTCAGAGACCAGCCCCTTACTCATGTAGTGACCTTTACTTTTAGAATTTGTTAAGCCCCTAGGACTCTACAGAATCAGATAACGCATACCCAGACTCCCCAACCTACCCAACCTCAAATATGTCAGCATGGCCAGGTAGAGGGCTGAATGGAATGGATGCTACAGCCGCTTCCAGGGTCAAGTGTCAGTCTTGGTACAATCAAAACTTAGGAACATAGCTACTGTGTACTCAATGTTGCCAGGTGGATAAAGTATGGAGGCTGGAAAGAACTCCCCAAAAGGAAGATTTTTTGGACCCTCAGTACTTAAGTTTCTGTGGTGATCTTCCTTTATAAAAAGACTAAAAATGACACATTACAATAGTCCTGATGTAATGATGAATGTAATTCAGGCCAGTTTATAGTCACTCACTTCTGATCAAAGAAACAAAATCACATTTTGAGCATGTGAAGGTCTCATGAACCCTGGACACCATGTCTGCTATGTCTGAGGGAGAAATCAGTGCTGAGCAGGAAATAAACCAGCTAATATTGACTGAATATTATCATTCCCATTCTCACAAACATGGAAGCTGAGGGTCAGTGAAACAGTCACACAATAACTCATAGGTCTTTTGATTCCAAGTCCTGTGGTTCCTTCAGTGTAGCCCATTCAAGGGAATTTCAGAAACTCTCCCAGTTACTTGGTTGTGTTTATGCCTTTCAGGGGTGCCAGGCAGACATAGAATTGCTTGGCCCTGGTTCTCTCTATCTTTTCAGCCATTTTCCATCCTTTATGTCTAAATCCTAACTCCCTCTCCTGCCTTCTTCCCTCTGTCCTCTCATCCTCACGGCAGGTAGAATGGGCATATGGTTATGCAGTAGAATGGGGCAGGAGTCAGACTGAACTTGGTCCTAAGAGCCATGGGAGCCATAGAAGGTAGCAAGCTGAGATGTGATCAGTTCCTTCCTTCTTCCCTCCTCCCCTTTATTCCTCTTTCTTTCTTCACTCTTTTTACACAAATAACTCAGAGTTTATGTCCCATTTTCAAATATTTGCACATCTTTAAAAACCTTCAGAGAGACATATTCTCCAAGTACTCACTGATAAATTCTTCTATTACTAAGAAGGCATCTGCATTCCTTTAAAGATTAAACATTGAGGCAGGAGAGACTCAGTTAAATAAAACAAATTGGGAATTACTAATATCAACTTCTCAGCACCATAATTTAACATCAGTGGCCATCAACCTGACCTTGAGCTGGAACTCTCACATACACAGAAGTCAAAGCTCCCTGCTGGGTGGAGGAGACAGTTCATCCAGGCCAGGCTTTTGTCATTGATCTGCGTGTAGGACCATCCACCATTGTGATAGCTGGTTGTATAGAGGCCGTATGAATTATTCATGGAAGACAAATTAGAGTTAGAACCAGGTGTTCTGCCTTCCCCGGTGAGGACTCTGCCAATTAGGCTAAAGCAGGAACTCTCACTCAATCAAGTCACAGTCTCACTCTGTTATACCATACTTAACCCAGATTCCTGTCCTGGGTTTGGAAATGGATTAGTGGATGATGAGCTTGTTTTAAAGGTGATATAGTCTTAAAGACATAAAGCAGGTTTTAAAGTAAAATACCAGTGGTTTAAAAGTAAAATACAAGATTCAAAGGGAGTTGTATTAATTGTGTTTGCCATGAAAAGCCTGTTAAACAATGTCAGTTCCTCTTGGATAAGCAGCTATTGCTTTTGAGGTATAAAAGATATTACACACACATATTTTCAGACCTGGATATACTAGCTGGGATCCTATTCTCTTAGACAATGTCTAAAATGACAGAAGTATAGGGGACTTACAGGTTGGTGGACCTGACTTGGCCGAAGTTGTTCTAGGCCCCTTTGCCTTGGGGATGTGAACAAAATGGTTATTGTTCTTGTTTAAGGCTATGTGTGGAAATAACCTTATGACATCTACTCTGCAGTGTTCCTAGGCTTCCATCTTTGGAGTGAGTGATCTTGATGGAATGTGGAGGGGGAATTCAGTAAAGATTCAGAAGTAATATCTATGCTTCTAAACAGGATGGTGATGGTCTTTTTGCTTTGTTTTCATCTGTTCTCAAAATATGGCTTACATTTAGGAACAAAGGAAACTAAATATCTTTCTTCTAATTATTGAGGGTATTGAGGACCGGTCAACCAGCAGACACTGATTAAGCCCTTGCTTTTTACATGGCCCTGCTAAGAAGATAATGGTCCTAGGAAAGATAATAATGAAGACAAGGGATCATTATATATGGTCAGATGGGTCATATCCCTGAAGACTGGTTTTCTTCAGGCAGGATAAGGCTTCAATGGTCAGGGGAGATTGCTCAGAGGAGTTGAAATTGGAACTGACATTTGAAGAGTTTATCATATGGAGTAAAGAGTTACAGAGACCAACCAAAATGGGCATTCATTAGGTGTCACAGACTTTATGGCAAGAAAGTGTGTTTTCCCTTCCATATTAGAACATTTAGATGATCCATGTGTTTCTCTTCTTGAGCTGCCACAGCAGAATGTCATGGTCTGGGAGACTAAAATAACAGAGGTTTACTTTCTGTTGGTTTTAGAGGCTAGAAGTTCAAGATCAAAATGCCAGCAGGGGACTTCCCTTCCACAAAGCCTGCACTCAGAGGAGTCTCCCACTCTGGAGTAGACACCTCACTGGGGTCTTTGGTCAGGGAGGGCTGCCTTTAGCTTCTATGTGCCTGGGATCAGGGCAGCACTTCTGTCCGTACATGGGTTACCGCCAAGCCTGGGTAGGGTAGTCCCTCATCTTGTCACTCCCACTTTTAACAGATCTCACTGGAAATGAGAAAACCAACAATCTATTGATTGACAGACAGGAGAAAAGAAGAACAAACAAAGGCCCTGGGTATGATCATCACCTGGATGAGACCCAAACTGAGCAAGATCAGAACCACAAGACATGACTGTGAGACTAGTCACATAAGTAATCTAGCAAAAAGCTTCACCAGCAATGCTGTAGGGGCTAAAGAAACTAGCCCCTGAACCAGAGATACTACCAAGGTGAGCAAAGCACCATTCTCTCCCATTCGGTAAGGAAAGCCACAGTAAAGGGACTGCAGTCCTGGGATAGAACTCTAAATCACGAGAGTGAAGAGGAGCTGGACAAACCTCCTGCTGGTGTCTGTCCCCACCACGGAACCTCTTTAATGCCCAGGACTGAGAGTTGGGATCCCAATACCAGAAACCAGAATTATAAGTCTTAAAAGCAGTACCATGGACAGACACCAGAAATGAGGAGGCAGCCAGCATGAATGAGGAGGCACGAAACCCAGCAACCACATTGGTCTGGAGAAAAGAAGACTGTCAACTTCACAATAGAAAATGTCACAATAAAGGAACCTGAGGAGCAATGCCACACACCTGCACTACAAGAGGCCCCAAACAAACCCGGAGAGCCTACCTGCCTGTTTCTAAGAGTTACTCTTAGAAACTTAAACAGCATGAACCAACAAGTCACAGGAGCTCAAGTCCTCACCCAGGAAAAGAACATTTACCAGATAATGGAAGAAACGAATGGGCCAAAAGATGACCAACTGACCAAAAACCTTACCAACCAACAAATCACAGAGAGGGGAATCGGAGTGTTTGCAAGGAGAATTGGGTGTGGGGAGAGGAAGGATGGAGGACATACATCAGGGGATCAACAATTACACAAACAATTACACAATTACACAACAATTACAAGGTTGTAATAAAATAAATCAATCAATAAAAAAGATGCCAGCAGGGTTGTTTTCTGGTGAGGACACTGTTCTCAGCTTGCAGCTGTCACCTTCCCTCTTGTCCTAATGCAACCTTTCTTAATGCATTGGTTCCTGGGATCTCTTTCTTTTCTGAAGAATGGCAGGGGGTTCGTAAGGGTTCTAGGAGAAGGAGTTTCATTAATTTCTATTGAAAACTCAAGTGGTGGTATGTTCTAATGGTCACAAGCTGTGTAGAAAAGAATAATTACTCTGGTCTCTGAGAGAAAGTGTCTGTAGTTGAAAATTAACCTCTAGCTGACAATTGATGGGATTTAGACCTTATGTACTGGAGCCCCCCTCCATAATGAACACAAAATTAAATTAAAATAAAATTGATTGAGATATTATTGATTAGACTTTGAATGAAAGAGCATGACATTAAAAAATATATATATATATGAAATAGCCCCATGCTTTACCCATATTCTCTTTTTAATGTGAAACATTTGAACAGTACAGGAAACTATAAAAGATTTCTATCTCTCATTATCTGTATTTAAGTTCATTTTGAATCTTCTAAATAAAATCAATCACTTTTTTCCTGTTAAAGAGTTGGACATGGATCACAGTTCTCTAAGAGTTTGGAGAATGTCAACTGTTAAATCACTGGGCCTGATGTTTTGTTGAGGGAGAAATTCTGTGATTTGTCTACTGAGTCAATTTCCTTAGTTGCAATATTTGATTAGTTTTTAATTTTTTGAGTCAGGTTTTAGGAATTTAAGTCTTTTCAGAAAGTTGTAATTTTCACCTGTGTTTTAAAATGTTTTGGTTTAAAGTTGACAATACTCTTGTATATTTCAGAATCTCTACTATATCTATAGTTATAGCCTCTTCTATATTTCTATCATGATTGACATACTTTCTTCATTTAAAAATTTTGGATAGTGTCATAAGCAGTTTTAGTTTTGTCTTTTTAGTGAATTGATTTTTGAGTTGCTGAATGAACACTAGTGTTTTTCAAGGTTTATGGGATTTTTCTATTAATAGAATTCTTGATTCTGTTTTGTGTTTTATTAATATTGCTACAACAGGTTTAGTTTTTTTCAGTGTCTCTTTAGCATTCCTTTAATTTTCATCTTTTTCTGGGGGGGGGCATCATTTTAAATGTTTCCTTATAAATGCTACATGGTATTTGGAATTTGTTTTGTTTTCAAATTTCAGAAATCTAAGAATTTTCAATTTTAATGGGTAATCATAATTCACTTATTTTTATGTGACTATAGACATATTAACCCATTTCTATTTAGTTAAACAAGTTATTATGCTACTTTTTGATCCTTTTTTATTTATTGCATTGAATTTCTCACCTTTATTTGACCTGTTTTTACAATTTTAGCTTTATCTTGAATTTAATTCCCTAAATTTCAGTTATCATTATTCTTAAAAGCCTAGTCTTATTCAAATTTACCAGTTTGCCAGTTTTTCTTATGTGATGTGTATTTCTTGCATATGTGATGTGTATTTCAGAGAGGGATATGATTAGTCAACTATTTTACTTGTAAGCAGTCACTCTAAAAAGATGAATTTAGCTTCATATCAAATCCTTTGTTACGATTCATTTTGAAGATATTATTTATGATTCCTGGCATTTACTGTTACTCAAGTCTTCTGAGGAACTGATCAGCATTTCTCCTTGTGTTCCATCTTCTTCTCTATGGTATCTTTTAAGATTTTCTCCTTATCCTTAATGTTCAACAGTTGCATTGAAATTGTTTCTGGGTATGGATTTCCTTAATTTACCCAACTTAGCAGTCATAATGATCCTGCAGTCTAAGGGCTGGTAGTTTTCCAGCAGAATACAGGTTGGACAGGGGAAAGACCATACTCACATATATTACAAGCCAAAGATAAAAATCTAGTAACCTACAAGCAACAACCAAAACACAACTTGTACCACCAAAGATAGGACCACTATGACTCATTTCCTAGCAGGTTAGCACTTGCTTAGTTCCGTGAACATCTAGCAACCTTCTGACTCTCAATCTTTGTCTACCCCCAGGAAGACAAGACACTCATCAGGTAGATGTAAACTCGACTGTCGTGACAGTCCAAGCAGGAACCCAAGACCAAACTTTACTCCTTTATTAGACAGTTTGACCTGTCCTGGGAATAATGGTCAGGTGAGAGCTTGAGGCAGAACATTATGGGTGGACAGTTACTTCTACAGTTTAAGAACCACTTCTTGAGGCACAATGTCAGCTCAACACATACTGTCCTGCTAAAGCCAAAATTTCAAATGGTCAGAATTTGAACTGGAGTTCTGTGCCAACATGGTGACCTTAACTTGTCAACATGCTTATGTATCTAAAAGTTAAAGAGAAAGAAAGGCAGGTACAAGGGATATGGTCTTCTTGCTCATCTCTAGTCACATAACCCTGTATCTTTTAATGACCAAGGTACAATCACACTGGGTGTGTTTCCCTACATGTGGACTCACAGGTACATGGCTCTTCACTGGTGCCTTCCAGACATTCCACTTTAGAATGAGCACTTCTAGAAGCTACCTGATCACCTTTCTGTGCTACAATCTGTTGATTGATGCCTTGTTAGAGTGGTCTCTGGACTAAGGAAGTGGGATGTGATATACCAAGCAGTGGTGGCTTCTTAAAGATCAAGACATGATTCCAGAAACTGGGCCATCCATTCTGTAGCCTAGTTAATATGGGCCATAGGATGGGTTGTGGTCCTTTCTAGAAAAGTTTACTGCACGTCTTTCTGAATGGAAATAGTCTTTGTGAAGGCATGAATTCATTCCCAAGGACTATACTGTATCGCTAGATCTGCTTGTAAACCTGCATTTGAAATACAAAGAATCAGTTGCAGGTACAGCCTGATGTGCAACCTATTGAAATATAATTCAGAGGAAACTCCCCTGTTTTCTCTTCTTCCCTGCATACCGGCCATACGCAATTCACTGTGCCTTCTCTTCCTGCAGTTGTGGTGGGAGCTATCCACCTGAAGCATTTCTTCCTCTTTTATCTAGCTTAATTCCATCATTTCTTCAAAAGTCTGAAAATACCTCCTCTGGAAAGTCTTATTCACCACCACCCATGCAGACCGACTTCCTCATGACATCCGTTAGAATTGTTTGATTAGCTTGTGTTTGATTTCCAGAGAACTTTAAACCTCTTGAATGTAGAGAAAATAGATCTCTTCCATTTGTGTTCCCAAGTTTAGCTTAGCTCCCAAATATTGCAGTCAGTGACTGAGTCACTGAGTGGATGGCAGTTAAGACTTACTGTTAGGTGATCAGTGAGTGATCGAGGTTTTGGGAAGGGAAGGATCTTAGTGCTATAGAGAAGGGTCAAGAGCGTTTGCCTGGTGATATAAAAATCTTGACTCAAAGGGAAGGAGGCAAAGTGAAGGAGGCAAGAGATTAGGTTGGTGTTTTGAAGGATAGTGCTGCCAGGTGGCAGTTTTTGATAATCTAGGTCATTCTTAGCGGCTTTTTTCCATTGAATCATAGAAGTCTGCCACCACTTAAGGCTAAATTGCTCTCAGGTGAACTTGTTTCCGAGGTATTTATTAAGTTCCAAATGTGTATATATAAGCTATATAGCATTCCTATATAAACATATAAGCTACATATATGCATATACACTCACATACAAGCATATAAGCTATACTCTGTATATATGCACTGGGGAAGTATATATACATGCATGTAGCTTATATATTTATGTTCCTATTGCATGTTTATATGCATATATGCATACACACAGCTTGTCTTTTATATAAGAATGCTATATAGTTTACATACACACATTTGCACTTAGTAAACATTTAATAAGCACCCATATATATGCATATATGAAACTTGTCTGTGTTTATATATGTAAAATTTGGTGATGCAATGTTAATTCAGTCAGATTGCAATCTGTGAGGGCAAGGGAAGACTTTTCTTAACTTCTTGGTCATTCGTTTGAAAAAATTGTGTTCAATAATATTTATGAAGAATCTACTATGTGTTTGGAGCTGTGATAGACATTTACAAAGGATAACGTGATCTGGGTCAGAGGGCAACACCAATAACAAGTGTTTTAGTACCACATGAAAGTGCTCTGCTTGAGCTACTGAAGTGGTGTACAGGGAGTATGGCTAAAGAAGTATTAACTATTATTAAGGCTATTAAAATGAACTATTATTAACTCTCTGTGGGGAGTCAGGACAGACTCTTAGAGGCTCTCACTGTCCCCAGCAAAGTGCCCTGGTAAACATCTTGATAGGAAGATCCCCTGTGTCTTACAGGGGTGCTCATAGCTCTATAAAAATGTTTGTTTCTACTTGGACCCCTAGAATGGATGGAAGATTATTGCTATAAAGTGATCCATTCTCTCTCTCCCCACCATGTTAATCCATTAATTCCAGTTCTGAAGCTATGCAGAATAAATCTAAGAGAGACAAGCTTATCATTTTCTAAGAACTTCTTCAGTACTTTTAACCATTTCTCATTCGATCTAGTCTCAAATTTTCAGATATTTTATCATGGATTTGCCTACTTTGTGACATACTTCCAGATGACCAGTTATCTTTGCATTCATGTTTATAAAAGTTTTGAAGTTAAACAAAATGCATCTACTATCTTCACTTAGTTTGTCACTTCCCCAAAAAGAACACGAGATGAGTAAAATATGTAGACATTGTGTTAACCGCAAAGTATGTTCATTTCCTGGCAGGGCCACTGAGACCTACTTCATCCCTTTCCCATCGTATAGATTGTGAACCAAGATCTAGAAAATTCAAATGACTTTACTAGTGTACATAGTTCATTCCCCCAGTCTTTGTATGTTTCTAGTTGGCATTTGAAGATGGGAGAGTTTGAAAGCTCATGGAAAGATGAAAGTGAAATAATTATTTATCCTAATTAAAGGAGAATCTAAAACACTTGCTTCAAGCATTTTCCAAGTAACTGTTGATATAATTAATGCTGTTGCTTTTCTCCCTTTACTCAAAGCCATAGGGATTGGCTACTCTGACCCATAGCTTTATCCACTATGGACAACCTTGTATGTTTGTGGTTTACTGGGTAATGATTTATGTTTGCAAGGGAATGCTTGACTGGCATGGACTGGGTTAGCTCAGCCGAAGAAGCTTGTTAATGAAGCCAAGGTTGAGGAGTTTTGTTCCTGGGAGTCTCTTAGCTTGTGTGATCCTTAGGTGCGGTGTTGCCCCTAATCCTCACTGGTTGTCTCACACGTGTGGGTTTTTGAAAGCTGTAGGTTGTCTGATGGAGTAAAGGATAATTTCTTCCAGATGCTCACCCACAATGGGAAGTCACATGTGTCTTATTAATATCAATGATGATAATTGTTATAGCTAATATATACAGCACTAAAGATGTTAGCGATGTTAGTAGGACATGTGAGTGTGCTTATAAGGAGATATTTTTAACTATTTCTTGTGGTGGGATGAAGTACTACTATTACTTCCATTTTTAAAAAGGGGACAGTGAAGCTTGGATAGTCAGGTAACTTTTTCTAGTTTAATCACCAATGTGTGATAGAATCTGTCTAGAATTTGAAATTGAGTCTGACTACTATATCTACAGTCTAGTTGAAAAGTCCAGCATTAGGCTGGGCACGGTGGTTCGTGCCTGTACAATTCAGCCTATGAAGCAGCCGGGGCTAGGGATCATGGTTCGAGTCACGCCTGGGGCCCTTAGCGAGACCTAGTTCCAAAAATATCTGGGCATGGTGGCGCGCACCTGTAATCCTAGCTACCCGGGAAGCTGAGGCTGGGGATTGCTTGAGTCTGTGGTACCCCAGGCAACGAGAGCCTGCGGTTCCACGGGCAAAAATAGCGAGACCTAGTCTCAAACAAACAAACAAACAAACATAAAAAGAAAAGCCCAGCATTACCAGCCTGAATGTATGATTATGCATTGGTGATGTCTGAGTTTCAAGCCATAGGTTAATTGGCCTCTTATTTTACTAATAGTGAGAATGACAGGCATTATAATACACTCCTTAAGAGCATGGGTTCTAAGACCAGAATTTTTGGGTTTAAATCTCAACTATGATGTGAAATATATAATATATATATAATTAAAAACAAACAAACAAAAAACCCACTGTAACCAAGACTAAATTATTGAATCTCTTTGTGCCTCATCTTTCTCAACTGTATAATGGGGACAATAATATCACCTAATCTTTGGAGTTGTTGAGGGGGGATTAAATTAGCTAATACTAATAGAGGGTTGGTATTATTGCTAGATGATCTACAGGGAACTAGTAACATCATCTTAGTCTTTGAAAGATGTGCTCAATTATGTGGTCTTATTCCAGGCAGTGTCATCCCCAGACCGTAAATCTGTGTGCTCACAAAGGATGGGTGAGAATACTATGCATAAATCAATACTCATTGGGGTATGTATATTGAAAATTAAACATGGATTCTTCAAAAAAAATTGAAAAAGGTGTCCATGTCAAAGTTTTTCTTTGCATTGGCACCCTCCCTCCTTCTGTGCATGCCGGGAACTCATCAGTCACAGAAGGCCTGTGCTCAATGTCCTTTGCCCAAATTACAGAGCACGTATATTGCATTCCTTCCTGTGGCCAACCTGGTCCCTTGCTCGTTATCTAGCTCCAGCCTCCCATTAACAGAATCCCTGGGGAAAGAGTGGATTTCTTACATTAAGTAGAAATGCCTTTATCAATGATAAATTGATGAAGAGCTGCTTTTTTACATTAGGTGAATGGTCCTTTGATAATAGGGCTTGGGCTCAGACCAAGGAGATTTTGGTAGGAGAGTGAAAAATAACCAAAATATCGCCTTTTTTCTTGTCTGTTACTAGAAAGTGATATTGTTACGGTATTTTGGGCTTTCATTGTAATAGAAAAATTCAAGCTCTATATCCATGATAGATGGTTTTATTCTTATTTTATTCTTTATTCTCTTTATATTGTCTTTGGGTAGGTGATGAGCTACAAGATCAGTCTTAGGGTTTATCAAAAACCATGACCCAGGGCCGGGCATGGTGGTTCATGCCTGTAAGCATCAGCCTATGAAGCAGCCAGGCCTAGGGATTGCGGTTCGAGTCCAGCCTGGGGCCTGTAGTGAGACCTAGTTCCAAAAAATAGCTGGGTGAGGTGGCGTAATCCCAGCTACCTGGGAAGCTGAGGCTGGGGATTGCTTGAGTCTGTGGTACCCTGGACAATGTGAACCTGTGATTCCACAGGTAAAAATAGCGAAACCTAGTCTCAAAAAAAAAACAAAAACAAAACCATGACCCATTGGGAGTCCCACAGATACGCTCCTCAGGCCCCCAGTAACCCCTCATCCACTTGGGTTGAGGCAAGGGTACACTCTCAACTAGATTCTTAGTGTCTTCTGCACTGAGGATTAAATTTACCTTCTCATGGGGTGGGGGAGAGGAAGGGGAAGATGGGGTGTCTTCTGATTTGGTTTAATTTGATATATATATATATATCAGTGTGACCTGATGCTGGAGAAAGAATAGTGGTCTAATATGACCAGTAGAACTATCACTGTTGTTGAGGCTCTTTGAAGTTTAGTATTGATATGATATGGGATTCACATCAGTTTAAAGGAACAAGATTGCCTTCTGGACTGAGAGATGAGTTTTATTTTCTAAGGACTAATTTCTCCTGGTCACAGATGCCTGTTTGTCAGGACTACCAGGGAATGGCATACTTAGGGCTGGAGGCCTAGCTGCACAGCCTCCTTTGCTGGGGTCCATGAGATAGCTGGGAAAGAGTTCTCTGCCCCCAGGTAAAAGCCACTTGTGATCCCCTCCAGTGATTTACAAGAATGAGGCACTTTTGGAATCTTCTCACACTATCCAGCTAGAAGTCAATCAAAGTACTTGTTGATTTAGCCTCAGGGCCTGTAACAAGCATGATCTCTATTTGGGATAAAGTTTTGAAGGCAAGTACTTTGGATATAATTAGCAGCTACATATTTGAAAAAAAAATCGTGTTTCTGTTCTGTTTTAGTTTAATTGTTATTAGTTCATAATAAATTACCTCTTTGTAGGGTTGTCTCCAAGTAGAGTTTTCCCCCCCAAAATGTTGAGAGGAGAGTGAGTCCTGGAGAGGGATGTTTTTGGGAGAACAAAATACTGATTGAGTAATACAGTGCACGTGGGGCTTTATGTTAGGTGTTTTTACATAAATTATTTTTTAAGAACAACCTTGTGAGGTAAAATTTTAAATCATTTTCTTAGTCTACTCATAAAGAAACCAAGAGTTATTATTCAGTAGTTAATACAGTTGTTGAGTGGGGACTCTAACTAGTCTGACTCTTTGGATTTACTAATTTACTATTCAGTGTGGTATTGATGAATTGGAAGTAAAACTTGAGGCAGGATTTGAGAGTTGTGGAACACTGGATAGGTACTGTATTGGGGAAGAGCCGCAGACTCCACTCAATCAAGTTTTCAAACTGCACCCTTCCTATGAACTGCCTCAGGCATGAGAGTATGGGAACTTATTTTAGCAAAATTAAATTCTTTAATGGATTTTCCTTCCCCTGTCCTGAGACTACTTCTGGTCTAAAAGATATCTTCCTTTTCCAGGAAAATCTGTTTCACCTATTAGAACACATGCAAACATATTTCTAATCTCATGAAATTAATTAGGATTTATTATTATTATTATTTTACAGCACACCATGCATAAAGGTAGTTCTTAATCTCTACCTTGGCATGAAGTTAGAATTTTCCATGAAATGACTGCCCTAGAAAAAAGTCAAAGAAAGCAACGTGTGAAGTGTTGATAATGCACCGACAAAGGGACATGTGATTCTACTTGTCATACTTCTCATACTAAAGGATTGACTGTAGATTTGAAAGTGGGGGCCCTCCCTCTTCCTCCTTTTAAAATATGGAGCTTAAATATGAACATTTCAGGTGGAATGTAAGTTTCAGACTTGCAAATTTTTGTCAGGAAATCAAAGTGAATAGAGAATTGCAAGAAGGGGGCGATGGGTAGGAGATAAGAACACCTCTTAGTGTCAGCAGGATGGAAATCACCAGGATAATGAGGATTGTGAGAGTAAATAATTTCCATTTTATCCCCAGTAAGGATATCCCCTCCCTCACCTTTCAAATTCCCTGCTTACCTCCTGCGCATCCAAAACAAATGGTATCTGCTCTCCATCCTGAGAGCCCAGAAGTAGGTGTAGTTATAGATTCTAAAGTGTTTCTCTCTGGGGCCCTCTATCTTAAGCTGGTAGATCATGAGCATTAACATGTATGTTGGTTTTATACATGTTTTGCAAAGCCCTATTTGTTTTTTATCACTTGAATTTGTGAGAGTAGTAACACCTCCCAAAGTATATTTGGTATTCTTATCTTGGGGATTCATGGATAACTCAGGCAGTTCTGCAGAAAACAAGAGATTCTGTATAATGTCTCTGGTTAATGCTAGCAGAAATGCAAAATGAAGTGGAGAGGTTATATAACCTCCTACATTTTAAAATGTCATTTATTTTTTCGGTCTCACTTCACTAGTACAGACTCTGACACTTTCTCTGGCCCACCTCACAGGAAGATTTTACAGTCTTTATTAAAAGTAACACACCATTTATATGGTGGGGCTTAGTTCTGGAAGGGAAAGGACTCTGAAAGAGCTTCACTAAGTCAGCTAAACTGCCATAGAGAGACACCCCCAACCCCCAAGCCCTCTTGATTGTCATTGTGCTCCAATGGAGGGGAAAGTTAGGATGGGCTGGCCATCTGGATGACCCTGATCACTTAGTTGGTTTGGTGTAAAAATTAGCATCACATTAACCATATTATAGGCACTTTTGTTTCTTTCTTTCAGGCATGTGGCAAACACCTTAGGTTAAGATAAGATCAGAGCAGGAAAACAGTACTTTGTGGGATGACCATTAAAATGAGACTTTGGTGCCCACGCATCAGTAAAGTGTAAATTGCCTCTGGAAGCCTCCTTTGCTCCTCATCTTCCTTTGTTGGATTTAGAATCTTGGACTGATATCTGTTGCTGGCATAGGTTAGCACTACAAAACCAAACCAAACCAAACCAAGAAAGCCTTCCCAGTCCTCAGGGATATTTAGTGGAAAAGTATCTTTCATGCATCCATTTTAATGTCAAAGTCAACTAGTATATGAACTTGAAGGAAGACTAACAAGAAGGGAACACAATTATGCCCATGTTACTCTGAGGAAAAATTACTTATTAGACATCATAAAGTCATTTTTGTCTAAGACATTTTTTAAAAATGAAAATCACTTACACTGCAGGTGGAAATGCAAACTAGTTCAACCACTATGGAAAGTTGGGTGGCATTTCCTCAAATTACTAAAAATGGATCTACCATGTGACCTAGTGATTCCACTCCTAAGGATCTACCCAAAGTACCCAAAAAATTAATTCAAAAGGAAATTTACACTTTTATTCTTATTAAAGCAGATGTGGTATATATACACAATGGAATACTATTCAGTGATCAAAAAAGATAAACTCATACCATTTGAGCAACATGGATGGAGCTGGAAGGGAGTATGCTTAGTGACATAAATCAGAAGGTAAAAGAAAAATATTGGATAGTCTCATTTGTAGGAGGAATATGGGAATCTGAACCAAAGGTCAAAAAAAAAGTCAAGACTTGCAAACTATAGGTCTGAGGCATACAGCAAGGAAGGGGAGGCAAGATAGCAAAGTTGGGAAAAGAAGAATATGAGGTGCCTTAGTGACAGTTCATGGGTGATATGGTAGAGAGATTTATGGGGACTACACCTGAGAGGAGACATCACAAATATTGAATAACAATACAAGAAAAAAAATAACAACAAAAGAAGAAAATCATATACCACCACAAACTTTGTCTGTTTATTCATTCCATCTCATTTTGAGAAGAATTTGAAACAGCCAATGTTATTTACATGTTGGGATCTGTAATTTCTTTTATTGTTTCTGACCTTGTTGAGAGCAAATCTATTATTTTTCTGCCTTTCTTGGACTGGAACTCCTTGAGCTGAGAGTGTGTTGTTTGTAATTACAATCCCAGTATCTGGACCTGTGCCTAACACACAGTAAGTGATCCACGAATATTTACTAAATAAATGGTTGTCTAATTTAATAGAGACAAATTTAGACTAGCATACACTATCTTTTATAGGTGGGGAGAAGAATAATAAGAATTAGTTAGCTGTCCTGACTGTGGACCATATCTAAAGAACTACATAATAGTCTGTTCATATGAGTCAATAACTGTGAAGGATATGGAGTATATTCAGGTGGGTGAGCACATTCAGTCACTTATTAATCGAAATTTGCAACCATTTTTTTTCTGTATCAGTTTACCAAATACTTCAATTACTTCATCTCTTGTGCTAATATGGCCCTCCACTCAAATTTTTTAGCTTTTTATTTACTTTATTATTATTACTATTATTTTTAAATTGTTGTAGTCCCCATAATTCCCCCACCACTATATCACCTGAGATTTGTCACCATATTCCCTTGTGTTCCTTCTTCCTCTGTCTTGCCTCCCTTCTCTGCTTTTCCCTTGCTATACATGTTAGTTTTATGGTCAAAATTTTAATTATATGCCTCTGTGGAGTTTAATTTTCTTATAGCAAAATTAGTTTAAACCCCAACTAGCAGGATCTAGAAGACTAACTGGTGGTCAGTGTGATTTCTTTTTCTTTCAATGTGCAAAGCTTTATTTTCCAAAAGAAGTAACTTTGTAAAACAGATTTATTTTGAAATATACCTCTTGTCCATAGTTTCATTCTCCATAGTTTTATGGAAAGTATGGGAACTATCTCCATGGTTGAAAATATTCCATAAAATAAAATATTTTGAGAGAGAGAGACCATATTCACTTGACTTTTATTAATGTGTCATAATTGTTTTTGTTTTATTCTTAGTTATTGTTGTTAGTTTCTATTACTAATTCCTGTTATGAACAGTGCCTACTTTATAAATTAACTTTAGCATCGATCTGTATGTCTAAGGAAGCCTGAGATATATAGTTGGGTACTATCTTGTCTCAGACATTTGGCTGCTCAGGGTTTTAAGACATAACCTGAGGATAAGGAACCAATAGCACCATCTTAGCCTTGGAAAAATGTGCTCGTTTGTACCACCTTATTATTCTGAGCTGCATCACTCTAACTGCAAGCCTGCACACAAACAAAGAAAGCTAAGCAAGAGCGGAGACCCACTGGGAATGTGTCTTGACAATAAGATAAAATACAATACACTTTTAAATATATTGGGGAATAAAATGAATATTTGCTGAACCGTATTGCAAATGAAACTCTTAGATGAAGACATTGGATATTTATGGACACCTGTCGGTGGTTGTTTTCTAGTTTACACATTTATAGAGGCAAACATCCCTTTATCAGCCATTTCTTCTCATCAGGTTGGAGCCATTTTGCCTACCCTCAAAAGGGGTTCAGGGAATAAACTCTTATGATAAAACCCCCCTATGTCTTAAACCTTGAATCCTGCCCAGCTGAGGACCAGAGCTCCTAAGGAGATGTTTGTTCTGGATTATGGGGGACTGGGAAATATACATATAGGCCACCCTCTTTCCTCAAGGTCATACAAGGGGACCATGTCAGTTCTACTGTGAATGTGCTTCTGCATTTGAATATATACATGCTAGAGGTCCTTGTCTTTTATTAGTTTCTCTCTGACAGGTAGACTCAGCCAACATCTCTCCCTAAAACTGAAATGTTGATATAAATATCTGAAGAAAAATTCTAATCACAGCATACATTGAACAGGCTCACTGATCTTGTATACCTGGAAAAGATTTTCAAACAGACTTTGTCAGCTCAGCCTTGGCAATCCTTGTCAAACAAAAGCCTGCCTAAAGATACATTTCAAAAGCAGATGAAGCAGCACTTACTAACCTGCAGAAAATCGAAAAAGAACGCAGAGGCCAAGAACAAACAGAATTGGCGCCAATGAGAAATGGAGTACAGTTCTGAGGCATCGTTTCAGAGAACCAAATATGTTTTTAAAAGGCCACATCAATAATTAAACATGAGCAAGTCAAATTCCATTTTTTGCTTGCCGCGATTGTCTCAAGATTTGTGATGAAGAAATGAAATGATCGATTCAGCCTCAGCAAAAGAGCTAATGCTTACAATCTGGAGGGTCAGATGAGAAAGAAGGACGGTGGGAGAGGGAAAGAAATCTTACTTTTACCTTGCACACAAGTTGCATTCTCTTCAACAACGTCAGAATTTAAACATTTCAATCAGTTGTAGGTTTGGGTCAGGTGGCCCTTAGCATAATTTAAAGTCTACCTCATTTTTTTTAGATGTGAGACCTTGTGTCTCCTGGGACTTAGCTTGGGTTCACTACACGCTGATTTAATCATATGCAGGGCACCATGACCTAAGCCCATGGTTACCACTCCCCAAATAAAATCGTGTCTTTTTTTTTAATGCTTATTTTTTTCTAGTCGGTTTGCAGTGTTACTTGTAGTGCAATTTCAGCAATAAATTTCTTAAATGTAATTTCTTTTCTTTTTATTGGGACCATTGGTTTACAACACTGTATGTTTCAAGAGTACATCTTCACATCTCAAGCTGTGTATATACCACATCACCACCAAAGCTCTAGTGACCATCCATCCCTAGCCAATTGACCCCTGCTACCAGGTTCTTCCTCTCCCTTCCCCTTCTCCACTGGCAGTTAAATATAAATTTTATCATTCATTTGGAGAATAATCTTAGGCTTTAAAAAAAAACTATTTGCTAGTTGATGGGTAATTTAATTATCTCTACTTTTTAGTTATTAAGAATTGTGCTGCTCTGAACATTCTTTGTGTGATATACATTGTCTTTGTGTGTATATGCATTGTTATTTCTCTTGTGGAGATAACATTTTGTTTCCTCTGTGTAGACACTTAGGAGTAGAATTGCTGGGTCATATGAGAAAATTATTTTTCTTGGCTGCAAATTTTCTTTTTCTTTCTTTCTTTTTTTTTAAGTATTGTGGAAGTACTATTATTTGACATTCTTGCTGATGTTTTGACAGTAGAGGGTTCTCCCAACTCCTGGTGTAGTCATCCTAGGACCTCCACTGCCAAAGTACCCAAAATCCTCTACCACAGCTACCAGGTAAAATATCAGGTTGCTTTCCTAAGTAACTGTATAACTTTATATTCCCACCATCGAGGCTTTGAACATTTTAATTTCTCCGTGTCCAACAACAACTCTTTTTTTTTTTTTTTTTAAATTGTGGTAACATCAGTTTAAAGCACCTCAATGTTTTGGGTGCGCAGTTTCTCATCTCAGCAATAATACAACATCCACCTGCTGATGTCTAGTCATTTTTTAAAATAGTTTTTCAAGAATGAATGGTATGAAATTTCATTGAAGTTTCAACTTTCATTTCCCTAGTGACTAATGATGTTGAATAACTTTTCATGTGCAGATTGGCCATTCTTCTATCTTCTTTGGTTAAGTATCTATTCAAATTATTTGCCAATCTTTAAATTGAGTTCTTTGTCTTTCAGTGATTGAATTATGGGTACATGTTTTATCAGAAATATAATTTTTCTTACTGTTCGAGTGAGTATAATTATTATTATATAGTATTGTAATAAAAATATGAAAGCTAAGCAGTTTTGCCTCTTTTTTTATTACAAAATTTATTCCGGTTGACAATCTAGGCCATAGACATGTACATAAAAATTCCATAAAAGGGATCAGATGTGGGGAGGGGTGGAAATGGGAGGGAGTGGTCAGGGAGGGAAGGTGGTGGGTGGTCCCCAGGGATCACAAAGATGTGAAACACATATATAAAAAAATAAATTAATTAAGAAAAAAAAAAGGAGGAATCAGTACAATTTCTACACTGGGGAGAAGCAGCAGTCCTGCCTGCCTGGCACTATGCAGATGGCTCCCTTTTTCTTTCTCCATTCCCTAATAACCCTGTTCTTTTTTTAAGATTTAATTTAAATTTTTAAATGATTTGCATATATATGTATATTTATATTACATTATTCCATTGTTGTGTACCCTGGGGCTTTCCCACTTCACTAACACTTGTTAACCATCCTGATCTTTTGTACTCTTCATCTACCCCACCTTCTTACCCCTCCTCCTCTCTCGCTCCATTGTTCAGTTCTATTGGATGTTTTCATTCTTTCTTCTTCGTTTGTTTGTTTTTCTCTATATCTACCATATAAGTGAGACCATCCAGTACTTCTTTTTTTCTTTTGACTTATTTCTGCTAATATGTGTCTTTCTAGTTCCATCCATGTTGCTGCGAATGACATGTGTTTGTCCTCCTTGATTGATGTGTAGTATTCCATCATGTATATGTACCACAGCTTTTTTAGCCAATCATCTGTTTTGGGACATTTGATTTGTTTCCAAGAAATATAATTTATTAATGTGTTCTCCCAGTCTGTGCTTGTTCTTTTCATTTTCTTAAAGGTGTCTTTTGACCCCAAAGCTTTAATTCACCAATTTCTTCTTTTATGGAACATACTTTTATTATCACATAAAGAACTCTTTACCCAACCCAAAGTCATAAAGATTTTCTCCTGCATGTTCTCCTAAAAGTTTTGTAGCTTTTATGTTTAGATCTCTGATAATATATTCTTTTATCCAGCAATATTTGAGCTTGTGAATATGCAGATAAAAGTTTTGGCTTCTGAAAATATTTATACTCTAGTGCAAAGGCAAATGCCCTCACAAAAGCATATCCTCTGACTGTTGGCAGAAGTAGGTTGGTTATATAGAAGGAGTACAGGAGCAGGAGAGTCCAAGTTTGTTTGTTGGAGTCAAGGTCTTTTTTCCAGAAAAGTTACTATTGAAGCTAAGACCCAGGGAAGAGTGGGGGTGTCCAGGTAGCATCTTGAGGGAGGGCTTTCAAACAGAAGTGAATAAGGAAAGGCATAGATAGGTAGCTGGAGGAGCAAAATCAGTAGCGAATCAGCAATCAGAGAATGGAGGGTGACTAAGCTAGTTTTGGTGGGTAGTCAAGAACCAATTCACAAAGGCTTTTAAGAATATTAAAAAATTAGAATTTACCATGTAGCCTTTGAAAAATTTGCACAGGTGAGCAAAAAATTAATCATGTGATACAAAAAATAAATTTGGTGACAGAATAGATAGTAAAGGAGGTAATATATATTCTATGGGCCACTCATACCAGAATCATCTTGTCTGGTTCTACCTAGACCCACTAATCAGAAAATGGCAGCTGAGTCTCACAAATTTGGCTTTTTAAAAAAAGTAATGTCCTCAGGTGATAGTCTACCTTGCAAAAGCTAGGTCACCCTGGGTTGGTGAACAGGGCAGTAAGGAGGCCATAGTTATAGTTCAGGACAGAGGTAATCAGACCCTTATTCCAGTGGTGTCAGGGATGAAGAGAGTAAGGGGAAGGTATTAATATTAAGAAGAGGGGGAATTAGCAAGATGTGGTGATATGTTGCCCTAGAGAGAGGAGATAGCGGCAGACAGTGGCAGACAGCCTGGACAGACAGCGGTGTCACTCTTTTAAACAGGAAATTCAGTGGGAAGAATAATACGGTAGGAATGAGTGGGAGAGGGAGCCTTACAGGTCCTGAATTTGAGGGGCCTGTGGGATACCCAGGGATGCTAACAATGATTATATGAGCAGTTCAAGAAGGTGCTTTGGGCTGGAGATAGGAGATATAAGTACCTTCAGTAATACTTGTAACCAAGGGTTTGAGTATATTAGAAAATACAATAAAATAATTTTGTTAGGACTGGGGGAACATGCCTGAATTCCTCATTAACTGTGCAGAGGTGCCCTCTGGAAACCAATTAGGCTTCAACTTGATAACTCATCATGTATTAATGTATGAGAGTTTAATTGCTTCTCATCTTGAATGGCTTTTTTCCCTCAGTGGAAATTTCACTCATTCAGAGGTAGGTAAGTGGTTTAGTTAGCTAGAACAAACCCCAGATGTTCAGTAGCTAAACACAATAAAAACCCATATCTTCTGTATGTACCAATCTGATGCAATTGGCAGGAAGTTTCTTCCAAGTGGTGATTCAGGGACCCAATTCCTAACAACATCTGGCTCCATCCTCCTCTAAAGCCTCAAGAGATCTATATTCAGGTCGAAGTGAGGGAGGAGAGAAGACAGAGAATGGATATCCATGTCTTAACCACCTTAGTCCACATGTGACCTTGGCAAGTATTTTGAGGGAGGTTAATCTTCTTTAGCACAGCACTCCTACTGGGAGATTAGAGAATCTTGCAACCTGACATCTGGAATAGATTGGAAAAAAGAACCCATTATTTTTTCTATTATTAAATAGAATTGAACCCCAGCTCAGCACCGTTTCAGGTACCTTAGATATTTAAAACAAGCATGAATGCAATGACCAATCGCACAACATTTATCTGACACTTACTGTGACCATAGAATTTTGTGGAACATGAGACTTAAATTACTACCCTTCGCTTTGTAAAAGTAAGAGTGGTCCCATGAAGACTGTTACTAGACAGAAGAACAAACTCTAGCAGAAAGTAGTATTCTATATGTTGTTGTCAGGAATAAAATTCTACTGAGCTGGGGTATGTAGGACAGTGTATCTGAGGAGGTGGAGCTAAGCCCCACAAAATGAGGTTTGGATGTGCTGTGTGGAGCAGGGAGATGCCAAGAAGAGCAGAGCAGACTTGAAGAGCTGGAGAACAGATGCATCATGTTTGTGGGTATTCATGGAAACCAGTCTGGCGAGAGTAGAGGTCACATGCTGGGCAATCACTTAGCTCAATAAAACTGTTTTTATTTGTTACCACAGCATAAAACTATAGTTTGATAGACATGCACCAAATTTGGCTTCTTGGGAAAAGGGTGTTTTTTGTCTGAGATCAAAGAAAATGAATTGTGTTTTTTAATCTCTAAAATGTAATCCACAAGGGCAGATACTTTAAATTGCAGACTTTACTTTTGGGTTTTACTGCTTCTCACATTGGCAGCTCTACGTAACTTGTTCACTCATTGTAGTGGGTTTCAGGGTGAACAGTGGCAGGGATTTATTTATTCAACAATGGCTAATGATTCTCCTGAACCAAGCAGGGCAAGACAGCTTGTGGAAAATAAAGCAATCTCAATTAAATGGGGTGATCTTATAAAGGGTGTTGACACATGACTGAGTTCAGACTTGATGCAGTTACTGGGGAGTAGTTCAACTATGCAGTAGTTGAAAGTTTCCAAATAGGTGAGTAACTTTTTGAGTGTGTTAATGAAGATTTGCCTTCCATTAATATGCAACCTAGCAGGAAGTGAGGGTGGTTGGAGGAAGGGAGTTCCTGCAGACAATTTTAGAAAGCCAGAGGCATAGGATAAGTTCTAGAATAGAAGATATTGAGTACAAGCAGGAAATATGTGGGAGGAGTAGACATTTTAGGATTATGAACCTGGGAGAATGGCAGTGTATTGGACGGGTGTTAGTGGATGGTGGAATGAGAAGAGGATGAACTGAGTGATTGCAAAGGAGCGGAAGGATGACAGAATGGCTGGTGAAGAATGCTCACTATCTCTTTAGTCTCTCATTAGTTGGGAGAGCACATGAGCTCATTCTGAACACTTGCTTCCCACAGCTAGCAGGCTTTGCTGGGAGTCTCCTCAGGTGCAAAGCAGCTTTCTAATCTGAGGATAAAGAATTGCAAGCCAAGGCTGAAAGCTTCTGAATAGTCTCTAATTTTTATTGACAGCCTCGAAAAGTTCTAGATGCACTTAGCACCTCCAAAGAAGCGCTAAATGATTTAACATTTTGGGGACAAATTGGTTCTATTAGTCTCTAGTGCCAAATTCACCAAAAATAGCTCATTAGCTGTGCATTGTGATTCCACTAGGGTGCCCCGCTCTTGGCTGAATTCCAAAGAACACATTTGTATAAAAATGTTCCCATTATGGAGTGTGATACCTATTAATGGAACACCATATGCAGCAGAGCGTCTCCCCTTGCCTCCTCCCTGTCTTTCAACCTGAAGTTTGTATTTTCCATCCATTTTTGCCAAGTGACCTGCTTTGCAGGGGTTAAACTTTACCTAATGGGCTAAGGCCTGAGATGCTGCAGCAATCAATCTTTCATCCGAATGTCAGCATCTTGGTTTTCCCTTTCTCCAATGCCTACCGCCAACCCTCATCCTTTCAATCCATCCTAGCCTGGGGGGAAGGAAGGGAGGGGACAAGGCTGAGAGTGGGCACCAAGCCCAGACCTACAGCTGTGCCTGATTGACCGACATTTCTGTTGTTAGCCACAAAAAGGGTCACTTTTAATGGCTAAAGCAAGAGTGACCAGCTGGTGTGACAGGCCTTGGGTTCTTGCCTAGTTGCATTAAAATTTATCAGTTCCGGTTGGTTTTCATCATGTGCATGATTTCCAGGGTGGTACTTCCAGGCATATCTTTTCCCGAATTTCCTGCTATCAAATATTATCAACAGTGTTTATTTTTTTTTAAGTGATGCTCTCCATTTTGTAGGTGGCTTTAAACTTTCATTAAAATGATTTAGAGTAAACAATTAAAAGAACTGTAATTTGTAGTCAATTAGAAGATACTTGTAGAGAGGTTTGATAATAACCAAAAACCAAGAGATGAGAGTACATTCAAAAAATCCCAGTGAATAGATACAAATATTTGTTGGAGAAAGAGTATTTTCTGAAGTTCTGGTTATGAAGCCCACAATTATTTCCACTGCTTAATTTGAGCAGGATATTTTTGGATGTGAGGTCTAGATTTTCTTACTTGTCTGATTCTAAGTCAGAAGAGTGGAGAATGGTACCAAAGGTTGGTATGGCAGTGGAAAATATCATTCAGTGGAAAACATCATTAGCAGCAGTGCACTTTTCCCCCACAAAGAAGTACATTTGCTTTGAAAGTAATATATTCATTCAAGAGAGATACAGTGAACACCTAAGGTAGACTGATGCTATGGATAATGATGCGGAAGTAAACAAAACATGGTCCCTGACTTCAAGATGTTTAAATACAGTGTAAACCCAAGTACGTGTGTTTAAAAAAATAAGTGGTTTAAAAATAAGAAGACAAGCAGAGAAGTAAGCCAAAAACAAAACAACAGGAAGCATGCGTAGAGTACTAATATTCTAGAAAGATTGAAATATTGTCTACTGAAGACATGGAGGGATAAAGATTTTGTGTCTTTTTCACATATGCTGCTGGTTATTCTCTGGAGAGATTTGAGCTGGGCTTGGAGGGCTGTATAGGCAAGTTTTAGTTTGTTAATTTTAATTTTCAGAAATGCCACAGCCCTACCCTAAGTCACAAATTAGTTTTAATTCTGTCTGTGAAAAGTCTCAATTTGAATTAAATCCATTTCTATTTAAGGACATGAAATCACGTGAATGTTAATTTCTGTTCCCCTTGGGCATATATTTCCAAATAATAAATTATCTTGAGACTAACATGGGAGATCTTTAAAAATCACAACATAGAATGATGTTAAATTTTACTGACAGATCAAAGAGGTCTGGAAAAAAGTCTCTATGTAGGGCTTCCTAATCATACATCCATAATTTTAAATTAATGATTCTCAATTGAGAATCTCCTGGGCAGGTTGCAGGATTCTGTTCTATAGGCAAGGCTCTTGAGCAGCAAGGGCTGAGACCATGGCTTTGGTACTTTGAGTTGGAATACACAAAATTGCCCACTTAAAAAAGTAAGCAGCACAATCTTTGGATACCTCATTAATCCATGTTTTTATTCCAGGCATTACTAAGTGGAAAAGAGAACTTTACTTTTCCTAACAGATTTCTGCAACCAAAAGAGAGTGATATAAGCTAATCTTAGAAATAGCTGTTAGAATTACAGTCACAAGTAAGATTAGGCTACTTTCCTTCTTTAAAATTAAAAATGACTTCTCTTTATCAGTAGCATCAATAGAGATAATCGTCAAATAAGTAGAAGTTCCTTAAGCTTCTTTGGGAGATATGTTTTGAGGGTGAAGTTTTCCTGGGGTGATGGTGCAATTTTTTTTAATTTCTTTTTTCAATTTTTCTTACTGTTTGCACACATAGCTCATGTTTGTAGGCATGGCCTTCACCCCTCGTCCCTCTTCCCCCCACCTTGTCCCCCCTCTGGTCACTCCAGTTCTTTTCTCATTGACAGTTGTTAGTTGATGATTGGCCCGTTGGTCTCTCTGTGTTCTTTTCTGAAGCAGTGTCCTCCTGGATGAAGGCCCTCATTCCTGGGGTACTGCAAACCAGGCTGATCAGATCACCATGAATAAACTTAGGGCAGGTGGCCTTCTGAGCATGTCGGTGAACCTCCTGTCAGTCTGATATGTGGAGTGGTGCTCCCCATTTCTTCGTTGTGAAATTTCCTGTGGTGGAGGAGATGGTGTCTTTTTCTCAGGACCCTTATAATCTCTGGTTTCAGTGTCTCCTTGTTCTTATTGGTTGTCTCATCCAGTCATTTCATTGTTTGTCCCTTGGTGCTGCTATTTTGGCCTTGTTGAGATGGTAATTGGCTTTGGGAAACCAATTCCCATCTATTGACTATGGGGGAGTTCCCTGGTAGGGACAGACCTCAGCTGGTGGTTGGTTTGACTCACTCCTCTCTTTCGATTCACAGTTCCCTGTGGGTCACTGACACTTCTTTGTGGCTTTGCTCTCTCATTGAGATGGGAGAGCTCCTTGCTCTTGTTGAAAGAGCCAGAAATGTTGTCAGTGTTACTTGGTGATGTCTTCACTTTTGTCCAACACAGTATTGTGTCTCAGAGTTCTGACCATACTCTTTTTGGGCAGGTGATGGGTATATTCAGGGCCTTTATTTCTCTGTCTCGCCCAGTATATCTGTATCTGGGTTATTGTTTTTCTCGTTCAAGATGAGGAATGGCTGAGGTCGGAAAGTATTAGAGGGAGACCTCCCACCCAAGCTGGTGTCCCCACAGTTTTCCGGCCCCTTCCTCCCCAACCTGTAGGAGGAAGGGGTGGAGCCTCGGGTAGCATGGGGGTTGCCAGGTTGCCCCAACTTCCCCAAGAGGTGAGTAGCCTACCAGCACCCCGGCCAGAGTCCTCTGCTCAAGAGAGCATAGTCTCCCTGAGGCCTCCAATTCAGGCTGCAGAACCTGAAGTGGGTGTGGCCCCCTCCCACCTGAACCAAGAGGAGGAAGGGGAGGGTGCAATTTCATTTGCAGGTTTGGATACCTACACTTTCACATATGTTGCACTGGTCTCCATCTGTTTGCCCTCCCCACCTTCCCATCTTGTCTCATCCATTGATTCCATTGTTTGTCCCTTAGTCTCCTGTTTGCCCTCCCCACCTTGAGACACTAATGCCCTGTCTTTTCTTCCCTGCAGTGGGTTCCAGTAGCTGACCTCTTGGCAGTGATACCCTCTTTCTCCACCTTCCAAGGGCTGGTTCCTTGTCCGTGGTCCCAGCTCTCACAAAGCTCTGCCACGGTCACCTTCCCCCTGCTCCTCCAGGCCCAAGGTAGCAATGGCGTCCCAACATTGTTAAGCCCAAGCCCCTGATCCTATCCTGTGCTTCCCTGAGCCCCTTCAAAAGCCATCCAAGTGGGTCTCCTGCCATCCAACTGGACTTGAATGATACACAAACCACATTTCATAGAGCTCCTTGGATATTCCCACACAGTTGGCCCAAAGATTGATGTCTTCAGAGACTGATCAGAGCAGCTTTAAATGACCAGTGTGGGTTACATCAGGATGAAGAGACCAACAAAATGTTTTTGTTTTAGGAAAATTCTAGTAGATTAAAGCAGAAAGAACTGTAAGAGTCATTTATGCTGACTGCAGGGAATGTCTAGGAACATGAAAGGAAGAAAACTGCTAGAATTACTGAGCATTCACCACAGAACATCTTGAAAGTAGATATTCAAGCCTGGTGATGAAGACTCACAATCTGATCCCACAATTTAGCCATGGATCTGAAAGGAAGGAGCTGACAGCAGATCAGAGTGGAAATAAATATAGTAACTACTAACCATGAGCAGGGCATGGTCCTTGCTCCGGTCGCTGATATTTCTGGCATCCGCAGCAGCATCTGTATGTCACTGGGAAAGTAGGGAAGTAAGGATGACAGCTCTGTATGTTGGGAAAGTTTTTGTAAACTGTCAGAATTTTTCAGTCTCGTCAGGTTGGTGGAAGGCAAAATTTGACTTGTACTATATCATATGTCTCAGTTGTATATGGATACCTTTAAAGATATATACTTTACATAAAGATACAGATACTTAGATTCTTTTTTTGGTATAAAATGATGTCAATCGAGAGTCAAGAGGATGTATAGTCTCAAAGCTTAACATATTCCAGGCATCATGCAGACCTCATATGCTAGATTTCAATGTATTTGAAATATAACCCAGCCACTGAGGCATTGCTGTTCTTGTTCCTAAGCGACTTAGTCTAAGGTAAAGAGCTTCAATTCACCTGAATTCATCTAAAACCCCTCCTAACTAGGGGTAATGAGAGCCCTTTCTAAACAGGGAGTGGGACAAGGTGGACAAGCCAGCATGCAAATAAGAAAGCAAGGTGAGTTCTAATTAGTTCATAGCCAATAGCCAATAACAGCACTTAGCTTCAGTTAAAGATTCCATACGTTGGATACTACTTTAAGCATTTTTAATGAATTGATTTATTAGGTTCTCACAACCCTCTGAGCTAGATCACATTATTCTCCCCATTTTACCGATGAGAACATTGAGCCCTGGCACTGCAATAACTTTCCTAGGGTTCCATAGTCAAGGTCTTCATGATCAGGATTGTTGTTGGGGTGGCCTGACCCCATCCCTGGAGGAGTAAGTCACATCTGGTGGAGAGAATCAAGAATCACTGGGGAGACTGCCTTTGAGGAAGGTCTGGGGAAAAGGGTTAAGATGCCAATACTTTGAGGTGGTATGAATGGCAGAGACGAGAGAAGGCATTCCAAATGATAAAAAGTGAACATCTAAAATAAAAGCTCTCAGTTCTAACCAGGCCTTGTGACTAGTTTACTTTCCAGTTTTCCTATTGTCAGCTATTAATATAGGCAAATGACTCAATTCCTATACATCTATGAGAATGCGGAAAACAGAGGTTGAATCAGTCTCTGAACACGATCCTTAATGAGCTGGAAACCAAGGATCATGCAACTTCTATGTGTTTGTGGAGGACTTGCATCACCTCTCCCCCCATACTCTAGCACGTGGGGTGGGAGGTGAATTATAAGTCAAAGCTCTCTTTCCACATCAATAATTCATCTTTGAGAAAGTGAAGTTACCGAATAAAAGTGAAATCGGGCTTTCAAGTGCCTCTGGTCACTTTGAATCCTGCCTCTCTTGGTTCCTGCCAAGCAGGTGTTTCTTCTTCTTCTCACCTTAAAGCAGAGGTGACCAAAGCTGGATGTCCTTGGCCAGCAGCAGAGCCTTTGTGGAGAACCACGGGGAGTCCTTCAGGACAAAGCCGGGAGAGGAGACTTGATCAATTAACCACAATATTGACTGAGCACTTACTCTGTGGGTCTAGAACTGTGCTACATGGTTCATGGCCAGGAGATCTTCTAAAAGTTTACAGGTAATTATGGCCAGAGCTTGTCTTCTATTCTGAGCTCTCGCAGAGACTAAGGTGGGTCTATGCTGCACTTCTAGCCTGGAGTTGACAAGCTTGCGTGTTAAGTGTGAAGAGCTCAGTCTTGTCTGGGCCCAAGCACAGACTCTGTCACCCAATGTTGTGGGGGTAGAGTCCAGCTAGGAGCCACCAGTGGCTGATTTTCAGAGCTCCCCTGGGGTGAAGCAATATATGGAGGTGACGGAGGGTCAGGGTACAAAGCAGAATGTGACTGTCTTCACTTTGGACACTCAGGCTAGTGCTGCAGAAACTTTCCCGAAAACCAGCACCGATTCTAGGCAGAGCTTGAAGGAAAGTGATTTTGGGGGTCTTTCTCATGCACTGTTTCCTGCCCCTGAGTCACCCTGTTTTAAAGAGAGGATCCTTCTGTCCTCCAAACAGAAGTTCACAGATGAATGCAAAGTATTTCTTCCTGCACAGGAACCAAGTGTGGGTCTCTCTGCCTTGTATTGCAGATGGGACTGATAAGTTGGGGGTGGTGGTGGTCCAGAAACTGTGCTCACAAATTTATGGGCCTGAATTCTCCCATCATTGTGTGACCCCCATGGTGCCTTAAAGAAGGAAACTTCCTTAATGATTGAGATTCTGAACCACTGACCCAGTCCTGCTCCCTGGGGACTGAAGACTTCTCCCCAACCTCACACAGAGCTGAGAGGTGCCAGGTCTTGGTCAAGCTGGCAGTACTAGGATATCTCAACACCTCTTCAATGATTGGCAGAGCTAAGCTTGTTGGACCTGGGGTAGTATGGGAAGAAGGGGTGTTTGTGATGGAGAAGGCAAGGGGATAGGTGGTCAAATGGAAGAAGGCCCCTAGCCAGCTTGTTGAGAGGAGGTAATGCATTTGATGTACTCTAATGGTGACCCTGCCTGAGGGGCCATATAGAGCCCTGGACCCTGTGGTGTAATTCCATCCTACTCCCCAGTCGAGATCACCTTTTCTTGCTGAAATCACAGCGTCAGTTGGGTCAAGCAATTGTCACTGGTGTTTCCTACTGCTCTCATTCTGAAGAGGAGAGTTAAAAATAAAAAGAATACCTGGATCTGATCCTAAAACATCTTTGGTAAGTTGAGGCTGGTCAAATGTTAAT
>PVHY01005048.1:0-27125 GCA_004024945.1 Uropsilus gracilis
AAACCAATGTAAGACTATCAGTGCAGTGCAGACTAATTTATTTTTAACAAAGTGATTTTTAATTATCCTAATAATTACAAAAGAAACATGTAAGACTTAGAATACTTTAACGTTGTCCAAAACCTTTCTCAGTATTGTTTAAAGTCTTTTTCCAGATTGCCCCAAAATTCTCAGTCTCTCAGTCCTGATCATCTCACCAATGTCCAGACAGAGTATCTCTAGACGCTTGAAGACATGTTTCTTAGGCTGCTCCCTTGGCTTCCAACGCTGTCTTCTCCTTGTTACCTTCAGGTAGCAGGAACTCCATGGTGTTGAACCAGCAAAGTTCACTTTCTTCTCAGGCCTAACTTTTGCACGGCCTTTTTTAGACACAAATCAAACTCAGCAAAGCAAACTCCAACACGGAGTTTAAATCTGCAAACTCCTTAACTGCTTTTAGCACACATGCTGCCAGCCTGGGCCAGCTGAGGGTTGCAGGCCCTCGGTGGCCACATGGCCAAGCTCACATGGCTCACATCTTTACAAGATGGCCGATTCCCATCTCCTCTCCATATTGGAATCTCAATCGAATTGAATCCTGAATCCTGAATCGAATCTTTTTCTTTGTTTGCACACCCTTTATATACCCTGATTTCCCGCCTTCCAGGAAATCTGTTTTACCTTAACTATTTCACTTCTTTCTTCCCCCTGCATCCCCTAAAGGAAAATTTTAGCTAAAGTCATTTCCCCATTTTAACATTACCTGTACTTAAAATCTGCAATCTTAAACAGGAGGGGGGGGGCACACCCTATCAGGAGTACACACAATAATGGAAACAGACTGTACTGACTAAAAATAATAGCTTAAGGAACCCTCACATTCTGGTTGCAAGGGAACCCCCAAGGATATATCATTTATTGATTGTCTTTGAAGCAGGTTACTCATAAGCTAAACAAAGTAAAATAAGAAGATGTCAATCATGCAAAAAGTAGAGAGAAAAAGTATGTTCAGTGCGCCATAAAATTTTTTGACAAATCCCTACTGTGGGAAAGAGTTTAGTTCATTTGTGAAGTAGTGAATAGTCTTCTCATCCTGGGAACCACACTAAAGGGCAGAAATAATAAGGTTGGGAAAATGGACAGAATACTGCATATTGTAGAACCTATGTCGTATGAAATGTTCTAGTTTCTTGCATAAAAATTAGTTGACTAAGGCTCTGAGAAACAGCATATTAGTTTTGAAAGCAGCAATGAAGGAACAGAATGAAGTTCTCTAAAGAGTAGGAAGAGTCTATAATTAGTAATAATTACTCATATCATAAAAGTGCTCAAGCTGACTTTACTCATTTTCAACATCATATTTTTAATTTTAATTTAATAGTTTTTCTTTGTTTTAAAAAAAAGCATGACTTGTACATATTACTGGCTTCCAACCAAGTAAGCTAATAACATTGAAGATGCATTGTAGCAACAGTAATTCTTGACAGAAAAGTTCTAGAGCAATGAACTTCAGCTGTAGAAAGTGATGGAAATGTATCATTTTCACTTCTTGAAATTATTGTATTGTATAGTACTTGTAGCAAAACCAAAAATTAAATGAACATTATAAAAACATTGCTATTCTCCCTCCAAGGTAATTATTTATAGAAATACTGCTTTAAAATTTGGAAAAGTTCTGAAAAATTATTCACCAAAGCTACATTTCAAAATCAACATATACACATAATCTAAAATTTATTAATAGTATACTCTACTCATTAACTTTCTCTTTCTAAATAATAAGCATTTTATACTTAATATAATTATACTTAAATCTTGCTTCTCAAATATGTAGTGGCTCTTTGAAATTCTACAACTGAATATGGCAGCAAAGAAATTATTTCAATTTCTTTAAATAGCTTAAATAAGTCTGAATTTCAGTAGAATTTCTGGCTTGCTAAAATTCTAGCTAAATTTTCTTCTAATAAATTAGATAATTATATTTAAATAATTCTCATTTGAAAGATGCAATCTCAGATATATCTTATTCTCTTTGATAGCAACCCTTTTTTCCTTAAAGACAACATATTTTATATGGTCAATTTAAAGGATTAACTATACATATACCATTTTAATCCTACATATAGTGAGATAATAAATCTTATCAAGCAAACTTAGTTGCAAGGATAATCAGCTTTAACAGAGCACCACACTATAGCTTGAGCTATTAAATCTATTAAATATCCTTTTGTTAAGCAAAATTCATTGAATAGTAGCTACTTCTCTAATTAACATGCTGAATGAAAAAGTTGTATCTGGATTAAACAGTGTTAATTAACATAATGAAAGGACTTTAAGGTTGATTTGAAGGTATTTAGGAGTAAAGATTACTGAAAAGAATTTGGGGATATTCTTTTCTTTATCATTCATGACTAGAGTAAAAAATCTACCCAAATCTATTTCTTTAACTCATAGAGATAGTGCTTTCATTGGACCTGTATCTAGTCTTTTGGCTAAGAGGATTTCATATTCTTGAAATAAAGAGTATGAAATAGCTAATAGGCATATGAAACAATACTCACTAATAATCAGGGAAATACAAATCAAAACCACCTTGAGATACCATCTTACAACAGTAAGAATGGTCCATATCTGAAAAACTGGCAACAATTGCTGGCATGGATGTGGAGTGAAAGGAACACTCTTGCACTGTTGATGGAATTGCAAACTGGTCCTGATATTGGGCGGAAAGGGGCAGAAGCTGCTAACTAACAAGTTAAAGGTAAAGGGAAAAAAAACAAAAAACTCTTAAAAAGCAGCTTCTGCCTCCCAGGTCCCTACGTGTTGCAGTTGCTACTTAAATGCAGTTTAACAACAGGGTTTTAGTAACAAGGGAAATTAACTAAGAAAACAAAAAATCTTTAAGGCTGTAAGTGGCCAGTTATCTTACCCAAATTACTATTTTTAGTTTTAAAAGTTTTAAAGATACATGTCTAAGATGGTGTCCCTTAGCCCCTCCAAACTTGAGGCAGGCACTCTGCAAATTTTAGGGGTTTTGTGGTGTCTTTTTTTTTTTTTTTTTGGCTTCTTTTCGAGCTGCTCCAATTCTCCAAGACACTTCAAACTTTTTTTTACAATTACTGATGCAAAATTAGTTTTCAAATTTTTGGCTATTTTTAGGTACTAGTTTATTATGCTACCTTGCTATGGTTCCACACTCTCTTATACCAGCCACTCTTCTACCAGTCACCATAGCTCTTTGCTACTTCTAGTTCACGATTCCAAAGACTTATTCTAGCTAGGTTACGTAAGCCTGTTCTCTCAGTCTGCCATTCTCATCTCCCTTTTTTTTTCCTTTCCTCACTTTTTCCTTATAAAAGGAATATATATATATATATATATATATATATATATATATATATATATATATATATACACACACACACCCTCTCTTCCTGCTTCTCATTTTCTCTCCTGTGGAGTCTTTCTCTCAGACTCCAATTGTATAGCGCTATACAATTTTTAATCTGTCACTATCCTGTATCAGTTCAGTCACTTTGGAAAAATGTGTTGAGGACCTTCAAACTACTGAAAATGGAATTACCATTTGATCAAGCAATCCCACTACTAGGAATCTACCCAAAGGATACAAAAATGAATTCAAAAGGATACCAACACTCATATGTTTATCACAGCACTATTTACAATTGCCAGGATATGGAAATAACGTGAATGCCTCAAAAATGATTAATGGCTGAAAAAGATGTAGTTTATTTACACAATGGAATATTATTCTGCAATCAAAAATGACAAGTAAGAGGCATTTGTAGTAATATGGATAAACCTAGAAGGAATGATATTAACAGAAATAAATTTTAAAAAAAGCAACCATATAATCTCACCTATAGATGGGATATAATAATATCCCATTATTATAATTATTATAATAATATAATAATAACAAGCTAAAGGCCAAAAATAGTTAAAATTTGATGCCAGTGGAGTGGGGTAGGAAGTTAGGGAGGAGGAAGAAGAGGAAGAAATCAGGGAAAGGCGGAGCTCAAGAAGATCAGTATAAAGGTTCATGAGTAATAAAATGGAGGGAGAATCCCAGGGAATGCAACAATGTACACACACACACATACATATATGCACACACATACATATACATAATTAGGTAAACAACAAAATGATTGATTAAAAAAATTAAGTGTATGAAGAAATCCTGTGCTAGAATCCCAACAAGAAACCTCATTATATGATCTTGAGGGAAAAAAAAGTTAAAGAACTTAGAAAATTAGTAGTAAAGCAATAATACATTAGTTTTTTTTGATATTATAATAAAACAGAAATCATTAATAATAACATGAATATCATCATTAATTTCTAATATTTATTGACAGTCTTACCAAACACAAAACAAATTTATTGCAAAATTCAGCATTTAAGTATTTTATAATTATGAAAGTGCATTTAACTTAGCTTGAAATTTCTCTTCATGTACAATTTTGCATTTAGTACATGCCTTTAATTTGTTATTTCCTATTCTCACTTTGATTTTTACAGTTACTATTTTTTCAAAGAGATAACCCACTATCTGCTTATGACAGCATGAAACAAAATGTCAATTACTTGACTTTTCTATAAAAACTTAAATCCTACAAACAGTGTAAACCAAATAACATGAAAAACAAAATTAAACATAAAATTATGTTTTGCAGCATATATATAAGTATATATATTTTAAGAAAACAGCATACTATAGGATGTTAGATGTCAAAATAGCAGTTACCCTTGAGGCAGTGAATGTGTGAATGAATGTTGTTCCCAGGGGACTTTTGAGTTTTAGTTAATGTTCTGCTTTTTGATTTGAACTCTGGCTGCATGGGTGTGTTGCCTTTGTGAAAATTCATCAACCTGTCCTCTTCAGGCTTTCTATACTTATATTCAGCAAAATGCTTTAAATTGAGTATAAAGATGAAGGTAGAAAATAACTAATTTCAATCACTGGGCTAACTTTATTTTTTAAAGTTCAGAGAAATATAAGAATATTTATAAAATATGGGAAAATTAGAATAACAAAATAGAAATCTTTATAAACAAGTGACAGAGTTGTACAGAATGTAAAGGGCACAAATCCAATTAAGTTTTCCAATTCAAAAATTCATATTTTAGTTTTCACCTTGTTTGTCCAAACCTTTAACAACACTACTGATAAGTCTCTAATTTTCACCATTAATATCTTTTGATATCTCTTCCTCCATTTTTTTCCATCCACAATTATTTTCCCTGCATGCTGTTTAATTCAGTAGGAGTTGAAACTGTAAAACATATCTTAATCATACCCCTTTTTTCCCCCTTCTGGGGGTTCATTTTGAGTACACAAATAAAATAACAACAGAATGGAAGTTTAATCAATTTGTTAAAGTATGTTTAATCAATATTAAGAACAAAATTTCATGTTGCTTATATTGCTTGTTGGCTGTAGCTCTGCTCCTGTCTTCTTTACTCTGGGATGAATCTTCAGGAAACAAGCCATTGTGAGAACATGCTAATTACTAACTATCACTTGTTTAAGGGATGTAACACTTGAGAGAACAGTTATGCTACTCAATTGTAAGGAAAGACGTGATCACATAGCCACCAAAAATATTTAAGTTACCACCCAGATCCATTTTAATTACTGCAACTCATATTAGCTTTTGCAGCAGGTATGTACCAAAAAGAAATTTTCACGATGTTGAAACATACATATCAAACTTTGGACAATGACAATCTTTTTTCTGCCACATACATTATATGCAAATTTTTTATTTGACTGCACATGTACATATTTTTTACATCATTGTATATACCCTGAGGTTCTCCCACTAGCTTGTCACCATCATCTTAATCTCTTATGCTCATTCGTCCCCCACTTTCACTCTCGCCATCCTTGCATTATGCTTTATTCTGCTGTTGGTTTTAAGTTGCCCTTTTGTTCATTTGTTTTCCCTATAGCCAGCATATAGGTGACATCATCCAGTATTTCTCTTTTTCTTTCTGACTTATTTCCACTTGCATGATTTCTACAAATGCATCAAATTTGTTCATTGTGTAAAAACACTATGACTTTCTGATCCACTTGTCTGTTTAGGGGCATTTGAATTATTTCCATATTCTGCTATTAGAAATAGTGATACCATAAACACATGATTCTGGCTATTGTAAATAGTGATACCATAAACATATGAGTACAGGTGTTTTTTTGTATTAGTGTTTTGGTGCCCTTTGGTTAGACTCCCAGAAGTGGAGAGGCTGGATCAAATAATACAAGTTTTTTTGAACCAAACAAATAATGATCCAATATTTCTGTTTTCCTCCAAATTTACTTTTTTTAATCCTGTATATTTGGCAAGGGTCTGGGCACTGATCTGTCTTTTCATAACTGTGCATGATTTTTCTACTTAGACTATGATATCATATGTACATTAATTTTTAGTTTTTAAAATTATTTTAATGCTGTTATGAATAATTGTTCTTGCTTATGCCTCGGTATTCCTGGGCATTTTATTAATATTTAGATTATCTATATTAAAGTCATGTTTGGATTAACAAGTGGAAGTTCTAATTTGATAATTTGCCATGTCAGTGTTTAAATATGACTTCCAGTTCTCTGTAAAATCCTAAGAGTTTAGAAGTGTGTACCATTTCTTTACTGCAAAAGAATGTTGCTGAGTTTTATTCCATATGTAAGATAAGAATTAAAAATATTGGTGGTCCCAGCATGGTGGTGCATGCCTGTAAGCAGCAGCCTAGGAAGCCACTGCTGGGAGCCAGGGATGGCAGTTTGAGTCCCACTGGGAGCATGTAGAGAAACCTAGTCCCCCGCCCCCCAAAAAATAGCTGGGCATGGTGACACGCTTCTGTAATCCCAGCTACCTGGGAAGCTGAGGCTGGGGAATTGCTTGAGTCTGTGGTATCCTGGGCAACATTAGCCTGAGGTTCCACAGGCAAAAATAGTGAGACTTAGTCTCAAAAAAAAAAAAAAATGTCGGTGGGACTATGTGTGTTCATGGGTTTTACCTAATCTGGGACATACTGTCAGCCAGTTTCACACGAAATTTTTGAGTTCTAGGATGGGAGGAAGTTTTAGAGTCTCAAAAAAACAATCAAATATTTGCTAAGATGACTTTGAGTTTTGTCATTTAATATTTTGGTGTATAAAATATATAAAGATAATTAGAAATCATGTTGTGCAGAGAAAATACTGAAAAATAATCAACAATGAAATATTTCTCTAAATGAAGAAGACAGTTGATTGTTAGGGCACAAGAACTACTGTCTTTTCTATTATAAATAGAATATATTTTTCTGTATTTGCTGTCTGAATCCAACTATTGCAGATAAAATCCAACAAGGAAGAATTTCACACTAAATAAGGTTAGGTTCATGGAACAACACAACTAGTTACAGTGTCTGAAAATTCTTTTTGTGATTGATTCTTATGATTGCATAGAATCATTTCTTTGGACATAAAATTGGGCATACTTCTTACAGAAGTGAGTTCCTTAGATTGAAGTCTTCACATATGTACGAGTATTAAGCAGAAATTTTCTTATATGATAAACCAATAGAAAGCTAGCATACCTATCTAGATTTTAATCCTAACAGTATTTCAAGTATTTTAATGATATTTATGCAGTTCTATATATCTTTATTTAGTTTTGCAAAAGATATTATTGTTCAGTATAAAGAGAGTTGGTGTATTTCAATTATGGAAGTAGGAATACTATTTTTAAAAATCATGTAAATGGGTTTATACACTCTGAAATGCATTTTATATTCCTAAATATGTCTCTGTTAATACTTTTTAAATGTGCAGACTACAGGAAAGCATTCTTCTGTACTTGAGAATATGCAGACAAATTACATTTTTGTTTTCCATGACATATAGGTCTTATTTTTCAAGTACACTTATCTCTATGATTTCCTTAGACAATTGATCCTCATTGCACAGGTTCATTACTTTTAATTTCAGACATAGTAAGTGATTTTATGTTTTTTTGTTTAGTTGATCTCATGTCATCATTTTTTAAACAAATATGATTTCTATTGACTTTTTATTTCACGATTCCTCAAATTGTATTAGTTCAGTATAGCTTAGTAATATTCATTCTATAAACAAAATTAGAACGTGTAAATAAACAAATGCAAAAATGGACTTATTACTTATATCCACTATGAACTGTCTTTATTTAGATAGAGGAGAGTGAGAGTGAGAGCGAGAGAGAAAGGGAGAGCGAGAATGTATGTGCATATGAATATGTGTATGCATTCACAGCTAGGCACTGACAGACTAGAGAACTAAGACTGTTAAAGAATAAAACTGTGTTCTGACTATAAAGTCTGAGTCCTGGTTAAAACCCTACCAGTGGTTTTTTAATGCTTAATCATAGATAACTGCTAAGGTTTCTAATTTTTTATTATCTGGCTTCATAAGGAAGGCTGACATTACTACATTGAACTTTTGGCCTGTCCCAGAAGGAAGATGAAGTCATGGACTCAGATGCCTTTGCCTGGTTATGTTTCTTCCATATTTGCTTTCTTTCTCCAGGTACCTTCATTCTTAGGTCTTTTTCTAAAAAAATTTTTCTATAAATGTATATATATTTTTCATTGAGGTAACACTGATTTACAGCATTGCATATGATTTTTTTTTTTTTTTTGAGACTAGGTCTCACTATTTTTGTCTGTGGAACCACAGGCTCATATTGCCTGGGGTACCACAGACTCAAGCAATCCCCAGCCTCAGCTTCCCAGGGTACTGGGATTACAGGTGCGTACCACCACACCTAGCTATATAGTTTTGGAACTAGATCTTGCTATGTGCCTCTGGCGAGACTCAAATCACAATCCCTGACCCCCGGCGGTGGCTGCCACTTACAGGCATGGGCCACCATGCCAGGCCTGATTTACAATATTGCATATGATTTAAAGGTACAGGATTTCCCCCTTCAGGTGTTGTTACCAAACCACATCCACACCAAATCACCCATAGTTCTCCACTGTAGTACAATATGCTCTTGTCATTTGAGATAACATAGATGGAAGGGGATTATTCTAAGTCAAATAAGTCAAAAGGACAAAGACAAATATCAAATGGTGGAATATTCATCTGTAGAATATAGAGAAATAAAGAGTAAGATAAAGCCAAAGCAATAATAAAACCTAAAAATGCTAGGTTTCTTTTATCTGAGACATTGGATAGAGGTCTTTTTCAGGTGCCTGTGACAAGGCTTTCTTGTCAGGGAGGTAGAGAGAGAGTGCTTTAAAACACTTTAACCACTGATGCTCTATGCTCAATACACTGATGCTCTATGCTCAATACTCTGAGTCCTCCCATAGACACTCCCCCCAGAAGAATTGTTCTTAAAATTTCCAGAGACTTATATAGAGATCCCTCAATACTGGGACAAACCCATGTCTTCACACTCCCTCCTGATTTCCTTTCAGCAGTTTCACAAAGGGAAATGAGATAGACTCAGCACCCTTTTCTAGTTTTAGTCAGTTGTCTATACCATCATGACAAAGGCTTCATCACTGCTATTTTCATTGCAACCCTCAGTTTTATTAACTACTCAAACACAAGGCAACTTACCCTCTAGTTCAGCTGAGCTGCTGACACCAACAGATTTTAGAAAGTACAGTCTCACTTAAAATGAATGACTTTGAGTCACTCAAAGGAAAAAGGCTACAGAATTTGGAGAAAAAATATTTAAGTAGGATTCAGGTAAAGTTCTGTTTTGATATGTAAAATCATTTAAATGATTCAACATCAGATTAAAGCTATGAAGTAAACTTAAAGCACTATGGTTGTGGGTAGTACAAAGTCAAAGAATATGTGGAATTGTGTACCATTTAACTGAATCTGGGGTTAAATGGAAGCTGTTTCTCAATGTTCATGTAACTAGAATTCCCCAGACAAGTGTGGAAAAAATAATTTGCTTCTGATTATATAGAACAAAATTTGTCAATGACTAAGTAATATATAGTCACTCAAAATCTGGAATTGTTATGACAGAGCTATAGGGCTTCCTGCAGAAACATATAATGTGCTTGTTTTGTGTAAATAGATAAACTCTGGAAAATCTACTTATGCTAATATGTGTTCAACATCACTTATTTAGCAAAATATAATGGTTTATAGATATCTTGATATTAATAGCTTTCATATTTTGATTTTTGGTTAAGAAATTCTTCTATTAACTATTTTATTCTTCCTAGCTAATATCATATAAACTACTTCAAGGATTAGAATTGATGAAGAAAGCACCAGGGAATATTATGGAAGTTTGTACAAAACTGTACAAAATCTTTTAAACTTCATTGAATATCATTGGTAATAAAGAAGCAAGACTGTAGCCTTAACAACACAAAAGGCTCAGAGGAAGTGTGTACAGGTTCTTTTATTGGGAAAATAATATTACAAAAAAATCTTTCATTTTGTAAAATATGCTATTATTTGCAAAATATACTAAAATATACAATTGTAAAATATAGAAAGATGAGAAATATTTTGATTTAGAATGGCCTGAGAGTTAAAAGCTAAAGGTAACATGGAGCTTACCCCCTATTTCTACAAATAACAAAGACTTGCTATATGAGAGAGGACTGGCAATCAGCTCCCAACAATGTGTCAAGAAGGTAATTGATTCATAGGACCTTTGGATCAAGCAATATTATTGCCTACAACAAGAACAGAAGGCTTCTTTTGAGATCTATGTTGTTGCCTTGTACTACTTGCTTTTATCTCAAAGTATAAATTTTTATTTGAACTTGACAATTTGTTGTCCTTGTACTTCTATATAAATTCTCCACAGGAAAATAAAACCAATAGTAGCATTAGACAATTATTCTTTTTGTCTTCTTTATAACAGCAAGTATCAGATTTAGGCATTCTGAATATTTACATTATTTTTATGTTTCAAAGTGAACTCCATATTAGTATATGCATTGTAGATTTCACTTAATTTTCATATTAATTCATCATCAAAAATATTTGCATATGTATAGAGTTTATAATTGGTAAGAAGCATCAGTTAGAGTGAAAGAATGCTTTTTATCTAAGTACACAGAAAAATCAAGTTGGGATGAATATAAAGTAAAAATAAAATTGAAAGACTCATAAAAATAAGCAAACATTTAAGTGACTTAAGTATGGGCATGGTGGCCCATGCCTGCAAGCAGCAGCCTATAAAGCCATGGCCGGGGTCAAGGATCGCATTTCAAGTCCTACTGGGGTCACATAACAGGACCTAGTCCCAAAAAAATATAGGTGGACATGGTGGCAAGCACCTATAATCCCAGCTACCTGGAAAGCTGAGGCTGGAGATTGCTTGAGTCTGTGTTAACCTGGGCAATGTGAGCCTGTGATTCCACAGGCAAAAATAGTGATGCCCAGTCTCAAAAAGAAAATTAATTAATTAATTAATTTAATTCAATTAAATTAAAGTGACTTAAGTAAATATACATTGGTTCATAAGTGACCTATTTAATGCATGTGTCAATTAACAAAATGATATGTTTTTGAAGAAGTAAACTGGTTAATAATTCTTCAAAACATTATTAAATCCATTATTTAAATTAATTTTAGTCAAAATAGGCTAATTAAATATCATCAAATCAAATAAGGAGAGTAAACACTACATGAAGACTGAACAACAGGATTCTGGAATATCACTAGGTAAAAGAGGAAATCAAAGAAGAAATTAAAACCTACACGGAAGCAAACAACAATGACGACACAACGTTCCAAAATGGTGTGGGACACAGCAAAAGCAGTACTACAAGGAAAGTTCATAGCAATACATGCCCAAATAAAAAGAATTGAAAGAGCCCAAAGGAATACTCTAATCTCCCAACTTGAGGACATAGAAAAAGAGCACCAAAAATATCCAAAACCCAGCAGAAGACAAGAAATAACAAAAATAAAAGCTGAGATTAATGAAATAGAAACCAAAAAGACCATCGAGAAGATAAACAAAACCAAAAGCTGTGTTCTTTGAAAAAATAAATATAATTGACAAACCCCTTGCAAGGCTTACAAAGAAGAAAGGAAACTCAAATAAACAGGATCATAAATGAAAAGGGAGATATCACAACAGACCCAGCAGAAATCCAAAAGGTAATTAGAGACTACTTCGAACATCTATAAGCAAACAAAACAGCATACTGGAAGAGATGGACAAATTCCTAGAACAATACAGTCATCCAAAATTGAACAAAGAAGAAATAGAAAACTTAAACAGGTCAATCAGAAGCAGTGAAATTGAGGCAGTCATCAGAACTCTCCCTAAAAACAAGAGCCCAGGTCCAGACGGTTTTACAAATGAATTCTACCAAACATTCAAAGAGGAACTAACACCGGTACTATTAAAACTCTTTCAAAAAATTGAGAAAGAAGGAAAGCTACCAAATACCTTCTATGAAGCAAGCATTACACTAATTCCAAAACCAAATAAAGATAGTGCAAAGAAAGAAAACTACAGACCAATCTCCCTTATGAACACAGATGCAAAAATTCTAAACAAAATCCTGGCAAACCAAATCCAACATTGCATAAAAAAGATCATTCATCATGACCAAGTGGGATTCATCCCAGGGGCACAGGGATGGTTCAACATTCGAAAATCAATCAACAAAGTCCACCACACCAACAAAGAGAACAAAAACCATATGATTATATCAATAGATGCGGGAAAAGCGTTTGATAAAGTTCAGCATCCTTTCATGATGAAAGCCCTGGAAAAAACTGGTATAAAAGGAACATACCTCAACATAATAAAAACTATATAGGACAGACCCACAGCAAATATCATCCTCAATGGGGAAAAACTGAAACCAGTCCAATTAAGGTCTGGAACCAGGCAAGGATGCCCACTCTCTCCACTCCTTTTCAACATAGTTCTGAAAGTCCTAGCTAGGGTAATAAGACAAGAGAAAGACATAAATTGAATCCGAATAGGGAACGAAGAAATAAAGTTATCATTATACGCAGGTGATATGATTCTCTATGTAGAGAACCCAGAATAATCAACAGAAAAACTGATTGAAATAATAAACCGATTTGGTAAGGTACCTGGATACAAAATCAACACACAAAAATCAACAGCATCCATATATGCAAAGAAACAATCAGAAGAAGAAGAAATTAGAAAAAACACCCCATTTACCATTGCACCAAAGAAAATCAAATACTTGGGAATTAACCTAACAAAAGACATAAAAGACCTATACAAAGAAAACTATAAAACATTCTTAAAAGAAATAGAAGATGATGTAAAAAAATGGAAAGACATTCCCTGTTCATGGATCGGAAAAATCAACATTATCAAAATGGCTTTACTACCAAAGGCTATCTACAGATTCAATGCAATTCCAATAAAGATCCCAATGACATATTCTAAAGAGATAGAACAAAAATTACTGAAATTCATATGGAACAACAAAAGACCCTGAATAGCCAAAACCCTATTGACAAACAGAAGAGAGAACGGAGGTATTACTATTCCAGACTTCGATATACTACAAAGCCATAATACTTAAAACAGCATGGTACTGGTACAAAAACAAACAGACCAATGGATCAGAATTGAATATCCAGAAATAAAACCACACATATACAGTCAATTAATCTTTGACAAAGGGGCAAAAAACATACCCTGGAACAAGGAGAACCTCTTCAGTAAATGGTGCTGGGAAAACTGTATCAAAACTTGTAAAAAAAAAATGGACCAGGATAACACTCTCATACCCTGTACAAAAATTAACTCAAAATGGATACAGGACCTGGAAGTGAGACCTGTAACCATAAAATACATAGAAAAAAACCTGGGCAAAACCCTTCATGAATTTCACCTCAGAAATCCATTTGGGGAAACAACTATGGCTGGCAAAAAAATGAAGTAAAACATAAACAGCTGGGACTATATAAAACTAAAAAGTTTCTGTTCAGCAAAAGAGACAGTAAACAAAACAGAAAGAAACCCAACCAACTGGGAGAAAATTTTTGCCCTCCAGACAAGTGACAAGGGTCTGATAACAAAGATCCATAAAGAGCTTCTACTGCTCAACAAAAACAAAGCAAAAAACCCAATCAAAAAATGGGGAGAAGAACTAAAAAGAGGAGATACAGATGGCTAATAGGCATACAAAAAAAATGCTCCACATCAGTAATAATCAGAGAAATGCAAATTATAGCCACACTGAGATACCATTGTTAAGTCCGAGGCGGGCCTATTCCTGGGGACTACAGAGGAAGGAGACTGACGTGATTCTTTCTGCAAAAGCACGGGATTTATTCAAACCAGCATGCTGGGGCTCAACAGCTCACCCGAATGCCGGTGATGCCCAGCGCCCCGAGCACAAGATTTAGGGTTTATTTATACAGAGAGCAGGTTATATAACACCTTTAACACCTTTAACTTTTGTGGTTACAGACAGTTGCAGGGTGGAAGAATACAGGACGCAATACATCCTGTTTTTCCTCTATTCACTTTTTGGAATCATTTGTTTTGACAGTGTTTGCTCAACTTGGTCAAACCGCAAGGCTGCTGAGCAGGTACAGAAAAGCAAGTGAGCATATTAGCAAAGCAATAACCCTTTATGTCCTGCAACAGGGGATGCCTCCTTTTAAGCCCTATACCATCTTACACCAGTAAGAATCGCCCACATAAATAAAACAGACAACAACAAATGTTGGCGCGGATGTGGAGAAAAAGAAACTCTCTTACACTGCTGGTGGGAGTGCAAACTGGTCCAGCCACTATGGAAGACTGTGTGGAGGACCCTCAAACAATTGAAAGTGGACTTACCATTTGACCCAGCAATCCCACTACTAGGAATCAACCCAGAGGACATGAAGACATTAATTCAAAAGGACACATGTACGAGCATGTTCATTGCAGCCCTGTTTACAGTTGCAAAGAATTGGAAACAATCCAAATGCCCCCAAACAGATGATTGGCTAAAAAAAATGTGGTACATATATACGATGGAATACTACGCATCCATCAAGGAGGACAAACACATGTCATTCGCAGCAACCTGGATGGAACTAGAAAGATTCATATTGGCAGAAATAAGTCAAAAAGAAAAAGAGAAGTACAGGATGGTCTCACTTATATGATGAATATAGAGAAAAACAAACACATAAGAAAAAATGAAAACAACCAATGGGACTGAACCATGGAGCGAGAGAGGAGGAGGGGGAAGAAGGTGGGGGAGGTGAAGAGCACAAAAGATCAGGATATTAACAAATGTTAATGAAGTGGGAAAGCCCCGGGGTAAAAAACAAAAAACAAAAACAAAAAACCACACACATACACACACACCAAATATCAATTTACCAAATATCAATTTACCAAATTTGGTAAATATCATTTACCAAATATCAATATCGGAAGAGAACAATGGGCCATACAACCAACAACTGAACATCAACTCAACCAACCAAAAATTGCAGAAAAATGGGAGATGGAGTGACTTAAGGTGGGTTACAGAGGCAGGATATGGAGGGAGGAGGAAGGATCAATTAAAGCACAATTGTGACAAATCACTAAAATGAATTTAAAAAAAAATAAAAAAATAAAATGAAAGGATAATAAAGGAAAAAAAATAAATATAATCAAATCATTAATTAGCAAAAGAGGTTGAAACACACTTTATATAAACCTTTACAACACATGATATTGAAATTCTCTGTGTTGTCTTTCAAAATACTGAATATACTGGATAGCATTGCCTTGGGAAATTTCCAGGAAATCCATGAACACTGAAATTCTTTCTAGTTCCAACACCACAAACATGTTCCCAAAAGACATAGATAAGGAATATACATTGAGAGGGAAGCTAATCACTTTACTTAGATAATGGAGTAAACCAGGTCATAATTTTCTCTTCCTGAATTCAATGCCAGAGTAGACCCACACAAGTAATCAGCTTACTTTTGTAGACTTAAAATACTAACAATCTAGTGTAGTCATTTGCCATTACCAATAGTAATAAAAAAATTAGTGAAGTACATTTTTTAATCCACTACCTGTATGTTGATCGTGTCTAGGTTTCCTTAGGTTGTATCTTTAGCTCCTGAATCAGTTTGCTTGTTTGAGTTGCAAAAGTGAAAGAAAAAGACCTGATAGCAAATTCTTCCCAGAGAGTACACCCTCAAGAGCTACAACATTCAAGTCATCTAAAAAACATACACTCAAAAGTACCCATATATATTACATTTAGTATTCTAACTGAATTCTACCCTAAATAATAGAAATGAGCATCTCTATTACCAACGCAAATGTAAATTTTATCTTTAACAGATACACCCAAAATGTTTATATAAGACACAACAAAGCCCAGTCAAGTTATACATGAAATTCATAATCACAGACATTAAAGTAAAATGTTCTATCAATATTATGATTATTTTGTAATTAAGTAGTTTATGAAACCCTTAATCATTTCCCCTAACTCTTTAAAGACATTTGCAATATTCTTCAAGGCATTGGAGTGGCATCTACTTTGTGAAAGTTTATTTTCTATATGAGTGACATTTTAGTGTTTCCACAGCAGCAGAAAAAAAATCACACAGAATAACTTTGTCTCTTGTGCTCATCAATACAGAAAAAAAGTGAAAGGGTAATTGTATTTTCTTAGTACAAAACAGTCTTAAGAAGCCATGTCTTGACATTTAAGAGCAGCTGAAAATGAGTAGTTCATTGCTTGCAATATGCTTCTAATACTTTCAATGTTAGGAAATATATTTAATTATGTATTTAATCATTTTCAAAACTTTATTTAGAAAATAAGTATGAACTGAAAGATAGATTGTCTCATACCAAATTTTTAATTAAGCTTTTTTCCCTCAGATACAGTTTTTTTAGGATAAACAGCATGTCATATCATTTCTAAGTGATATAATTCAAATTATCACAAATGCTAAAGCAATTTTATATTAATAAGTAGAAATTGTGTTTTTCCCTTAATAACACTTACTGATAAAAGGTTTTACTTACTCAATTCCAAGTATATTTTTCAAATCAAAATATTATAAACTGATAATCAACAAAGAAATATCTGCTAGTTTCATGATGACAGAAACAATGCAACTTTGCTTATGTGACTGAGCTAGAAGGAAACTGAAAAAAGGAGTTTTGGTTGACATTTAGTAATCTTTATCCCATTCAAACCATCTAGAACTTGTCTTGAATCAGCTTCATTGAATATACTGAATATATTATTCTCTCCATTTCTAATATTATATTTTGAAACGATGTCAAAATATTTTCTGACTTCCATTGCCAGAATGTTTCTTACTCTCTTCCTTAGCAACACTGTTTCCTTATAACACTTAATTTCTAATGAAAAACATTTTAAATGCTCCAAAACCTAGTGACTTAAAAGAATGATTTTGATGTTCTGAGTCTACAGTAGATTCTTCTGGTGATCCTGGTAGAGGTGTTCTGAGTTTAGTATAGGTACACTCTGATGTTCAGCTGGTCATTCATTGATGTAGATGACCTCAACTTAGATGACTGTATGTCTTCTTCCTGCATGTCTTCATCCAGCAATTTAGACTGGGCAAGTTTTCATGAGGATCTAAGCACCCAGTTGAAAGAACAGAAGTGTGCAGTGTCTTACAAGGCTTAAGATCATCTGTGGAAAACTATTCAGTCTGCCATGTTCTACTGGCCAAAAGAAGCAAGATTTACAAGCTGGGGAAATATAAATTACAACAGTTGCTGTAGATATAAATTGAAAGGACCTTGGATATAGGGAAAATAGGATTTGGTGACATGGTATAGAGAAAATTGTAGTCACAGTTTCAGTAGATTAACCAGATTCTAAAATATACTTTTATAATAATAGCAAATTCTGTATTTCCACAAAGAAGCCAATATACTTGTTAAAACCTTTAGGGAATTTTTATATTTATGATGTATTCTAAACTCCTGAAGACTTACAATGTCCTTGCTAATATACGTTCTGCCTTCTCTGAATACTTTTATTGCTCTCTGCAGGGAGCATTCTTATAATTCATCTGACTATCCCCACATTGTCAATAAAAAATCCAATGTAAACATTCATTAAATATTCAGTAACTACATCAATAAACTAACTGCAATGCAAGTATTTTATATACATAGTCACCATCATGTTCATTGAGAAGGCAAGTATAATTTGGGAGCACTGTTTAGATATAGATGTAATGTTATTTCATTTTTCCTGTTTGTTTCAGAGTAGAAATGAACTTAACAGTATCCCACTTTATTGAATGTTTCCCCTTGTACTGTAAAGTTCCATGTATTACCTGATAGTCTTACATCCACAGCCAGTGTGGAATTGACCTCTCCAAAAAGTTTCAGATTGATTTTTTCCAAGATATCTGGAGCAGAACCTCCTAATAAACATCACCTTGTTAATTGTAACAAAGGACAATTGGTTATTAACCCACCTTAAGGCAAGGCAAATATACCAAGATAAGGTTTCATCTTATGAAAATATCTCATTTCATGTGAAACACCCACCTCCCTCTTTGACATTCTATGTTCCATAATACAGGATGTAAAACCCACTTTTTCCCCCACTTACTTTCAAATTTACAGACATATAAGTTCTTCATATGTGTGTTATCAAATTTCATCTTTTTTTTTCTACTAGTCTGTCTGGTGCTAATCTGTTTGGTCATCCAAACTTACTACAACCCAGAATGGTGAAGGGATTTATTTCCTCCTCCCAGATTGAGCTACTGAAAAATTTGACCCCATAGCAGAACCAAACTGTACCTTGGAAATTGAAAACTATACAAAGTCAATAAACCTCTTTTTATCTCTATCAACATGACAACTGACAAATTTTAAACTAGAACCCTATATTACTGGTATAAATGGCAAAACTTTAGATGGTATGTAAATTTTGGCAAATATTAATTTTGCTTGTGCTGATGTTAATAATTGCACTGTGAGTTTTCCTACTGTTAGCACATACACATGCAGGAGTAGAAAACTACAATGTAATCAGTTTATCAGATCTTTCAGAGAAGAGAGAGAGAGAGATTGTTGGAGAGAGCAAATGATAAAGTACACATATATATGGGTTTAAAAATAATGAGTTGGGTCACACACGTATTTTTTGCAATATTCTTGCTCATAATTTTTCTGTAGTTTTTATTTTTCCCCCAAATTTTAAAGTTACCATAGTATATATTGCAATATTGGCAACTTTTCTACCACTACATTTTGTGGCATATCCTCCATCTTCCATGTGTCATATTAAGTTCTTTTTTCTCTTGGCCATAATAGGCACATGAAAAACTGTTCAACATCACTAGCAATAAGGAAAATGCAAATCAAACCCACAATGAGATACCACCTTACACCAGTAAGAATGGTCCACATCCAAAAAACAGACAACAAGTGCTGGCAAGGAAGTGGAGAGAAAGGAACACTCTTACACTGCTGATGGGAATGTAAATTCGTCCAGGCACTATGGAAAGCTGTGTGGAGGAGCCTAAAACTAATGAAAATGGAATTACCATATAACCCAGCAATCGCTCTTCTAGGAATCTACCCAAAGGAGACCTCAATGTGGGTACAAAGGGACACCTGTGCTCGAATGTTTGTTGCAGCACTATTTATAATTGCAAGGACATGGAAACAACCCAAATGCCCCCAGACAGAGGACTGGATGAAAAAGATGCGGTATATATACACAATGGAAATTACTCATCAATCAAAAATGACAAATTTGATGATTTTTGGTAACAAGGATGTACCTAGAAGAAATCATATTGGCAGAAACAAGTCAGAAGGAAAAAGACAGAAACCAGATGGTTTCACTAATATATGGATAACCAAATGAAAGTACAGAACTGGGAGAAGGGGCCAACTGGAGCGGCCAGGGAGGGGAGGTGGTGGTCACCCCCAGGGATCACAATGATGTGAAATATATATAAATAAATTATTTAAAAAATTTCTTTTTCCTTGCATACATCATAATGTAATTAAAGAGCTATAATCTGAGAAGGGCTTACTCTTTCATTTTACTTATAATGCTATGTGTCAATAATGACTAAGACATGAGAACTGAATTATTTTTTTTTTCAATACTGTGCAGGGACAGCATATAGTCATGCACTATGAGAAAAAAAAAAACTTGATGTGCTAATGTCTAGATTTGAATTTGAGTATTTTCTTTCTGTTCTCTTAGACCCAATTGTACTGAATGCCTTTGTCACATCTCTTCAAGACTCTTTGTTTTCTCTTCCTGTGCTGCCAAAAACTAAATGATGTTTGTGTTTCCTAGTGGGAATATATTTCTACATGCCTGGCCAGGTAGTAACCACAGACTTATAGCTAATTGCAGTTTCAGTTACACTTCACTGGGCTAATGAAGTCTAAAGTAATACAAAACATGTTTCTGATGTAAATAAACTCCAGATTTGTGCCAGAGTTCTTTAATATTTGCATGTCTGTATCAGTACATAAGGTCAAAGGGAAATATTGAAGTCTTTTGACAAATGGTACAAATTACTATTTTTGTGTGCTCTTTTAAAGTTTGAACTCAAAAAGCATGTATTTTTGACACCACAAACAATAGTGATTTCATTCTATCATATATACCTCTAAATCAAAATCAATTCATACATGCTAAATAACTCTTTAATTTTCCTGGTGAAGCAGAAGGTAGCTGTAGAGTCCTTAAACATCAAATTCTTATTTGCTCTTCATCATCAGACTCTTCTCTGGACCAAGATCTAACTTTTTATTTGCCTTTGTTTTCTGGGTCACTTGCCTCAATATAGTGGCCTCTATAATATCTGTCACCAGCTCCTCTTCTTTCTTCTTCTTGTGCAGGTATATCTTGTCAGTGAATGCTTCACCTCTATAATACAATATCAGTATTTCTCATCAAATGGTTTTTACTCCTCACCCACTATCCCAAATAGACCTTCAGAAAAGAAACAGTTGAACAACAAGCTGGGAAGCAGGAGATCATGTATTGCTGGCATTTTTTTTTAAGTTGTCCTATAGGTGACTAGAACTGACAGCATCACATGTTCAGCTGAAGGAACTGAAGCAGAGAAGATGAAGTGGCTAGTTTTCATGCCAAATCAAGATGATCTATAGCTAAGTCAATAATAGAAGAGCTCATATGTAACATATATGCCCAAGGCATCTCCTGACCCATAAAAAAGTTTCAGTTTGGCTTAGAAAGCTAGACATATGGTTTGTTGCAATTATTCAATTGACATTTTAAATGTGATGCCACCTTATAAATAATTTGTTTTAATCTATGTCTGAGATGCATAGAATAATATCTTATTGGTGACAGTCAACTATTTACCACTGACTAGAACTTGGCTCTAAGAAACTAACAGCTCTTTGAGTCTTAATGTGTATTTAATTTTTCTAATAATTTTCTTCTATAATTTTGCAGCATTAGTAAGAAATATTTTTCTTTAAGAAAATAATATAATTAACAGTATATATCTTAAATGACTTCATTAGTCCTATAACCTTGGTGCCTTGTGCACCGAATACAATCAATACAAGTTTATACTATTAAATTCAACATTTAGTCCAATTGCATAATGAAATGCTTTAGTTTTCCGAATGGTAACTACCTCTAATTGTAGATGCACAATTGTAATTATAGAAGTATTGTAAAACTAACCAGGTTGTAGAAAAAGAGAATATATGTTCTTCCACAACCTTAGCTATAATTTCAAGACACAATGTAATATTTAATATAAGCAAATAACTTTTGCTGTATTCTATATGTATTATTTGAAAATGACAATGTTAAATATTGTAAAGATTCTTAGTAAATAATCAATACAGAATTATTCAAAAGGTCCATTTGAAGATCAATAGCACTTCAACTACAGCTGATTTTTTTCAACTATTTTTTACATGACCTAATCATTCTTGTGACCTTTCAAGTATCTAGGATGCCAAAAGATAAGGAAAAATATTAGGTTATAATAGTGAGTGTTCTGGAATCAGTGTTCAAAATAGTATTTTCTAAAGTGAGAGTTGGAGATTTTGGAGCGACTGAAAAAATTCAGTTCCTTTATTGAATTAAATGTGACTGATAGATTTGCTACTGGTAGTCACCAAAACTAACCATTTTAGTCTTAAGATGGTTTTGGCTTGACAATTATCAATATTACCAGTGTTTATCAATATATATTTGCTTTATTTTTCCAGAAAGTATAAGAACATCTGTTCTATTCTACAAAGTTATGGAGTATTTTTACATAGTTTAAATAATACAGATGACTACAGTGGATTATTATGCCTGCTTAATAGTTAATAAAATTAATGTTAAAGCATTCAATAAATAAGAATCTCTAAAATGTTAAATGAAATCACAAACAATGATTAAACAAACATAAACAATTCCAAATGTCCTAACTTAAGAAGGTGTACTTCCCAAGTCTCTGTACTTAGGCAGAGCTAAATTATATATAAAGCAACTTGAGCCAGCATAATATGCATGACTCCTGGCTGAGTGGTATCACCACTTCTCTGTTTATACTAATATGAGTTGGAAACCACCTTTTGAAATTATTCACAATGGAAGTGGATTGAATCCACAATTATCTAATGAAAAACCCACCTTCAGTTCTCTTAGGAGATCAACAAATAATCCCTCATGTTCATATATATATATATATATATATATATATATATCATGGGGAACATGGATATAATTGTCACTCTAAGATAAAACAGCTTATCCTGGACAAAAAACATTTCAAACATAAAGGATGAAATTTAGAGAAACAGAGGATAAATTTGGGAAAATAAATTAAATTTGGGTAGTAAAACCTTGGTCATGGATCCACAAAATCAAAAGATAAATAGATCTTAAGACAGGAAAAAAAAAAGGTTAAGACTTGCCACTTGGATATCACAGACAGATATGTTATTTTACAGAAATTATCAGATAGTAAAAAAAGATTAGTATGGTGAAATTATATTGATTACTTTATAAGCATTCTGATGGTTTCATACGTTGATATGTTTAAATATCTCATTTTCCTTCATAGTTTCTTCATTGGAGTTCTTTATTTTTATTTTTTTATTAATATAGAGTCTCTAGATTTTTGGAAGAATTCACTATAGAAACGTGCTTATTTGCTTGTTTGAAAATACATGCTTCTTTATTTCCTTATCTTATACTGGGAACTTTAATATCCCCTAACTCATGGTTATTTTAATGTCAAACATTATTGTATGTTGGCTGTTGGGTGCTTCAGGAATAAATTTAGCTGGCATGATGTTTTAAGTACTGTTAATATCAACACCTGTGCAAGGAAGGGGAAGAAAGTAAAAATGACCCAAGGGAATAGTTCAGCTGCAATGCATAGTTGGTAACAAACTCTACAGATCATTTGGGAGGATTTTGGAGCAAGAAAATTCTTTCAAAGGTTTCTCCAGTGGAGCTGAAATTCCCAGGTCTTTTTACCCCAAACAGTTCATCACTGGATTTGGCCTGCTAGAGAAGGGAAAACAGTAGAGGGGGCCTACATGTTCTTCTCCATCCACAGAATTAAATCATTTGGAGCGGAACTAAGCATAATGTAAATGTGTACCATTTTGTAGCATAACATCAAAATATATTACAAATTAATATATCAATTAATTAGCACCAATTTTGAGAATATACAACTTTTTTCAAATATTTCCAAACATTGGTTGAAATTTCATATAATTCTTATAATAAATAAGAAGCCTGTAGTGGAGGGGTTATATATTGGTTTATTTTCTCTTTGTAATTTCACACTCTCTTAAACTCAGTAGTTGTCATAATAATTCCTCTTTTGTTAGGACAGAAAAAAGATATTTTAGAAAAGAAAAATAAGTGCTCAGTTAATAATAATTTAAATCTATTTCCGGAATTCTAAGGTCAATTCGATCATGAGTAAAACTGGCTCTGTGGTCTTGTGACAATTCTTGTAATCACTCACTGGCAGACACTCAAGACAAGATAGTCTCACACTTGTTATCAATATGCTTTTACCCCTGTTTCTAGCAGTTCATCCCAAACAAACTCTCCAAGCTGCAATTTTGCACCTCTTCACAAACAATTGTGTCTAAATAGCTTCAAAGTTATTTTTAAAAGGTGAAATTTTGCCATTTGTGACAACAAAGATGGAACTGGAGATCATTCAAATAGGAATAAGTTAGAAGGAAAATAGACCACTACAAAATCATTACATTCATGTAGAATATAGAGATACAAAACAGGCAAAACCAAGCCAAAACAAACCTTAGAAATCTGACTAAAATTAAGGTTAAGTGGGTAGGAGTTTAGGAGGAGGGTAGAAAATAAGAGGGGGATGTAGTGAAATAAATTACAGTAGAAACCTATGGGTATCTTGATGGATATATGGTAATAAACACTGCAAGAGGCATAAAGCTATCACCCTAACTCAGATATAGTGTTATAACCCAATATCATCTCCATGGAAAACACTCCATGGAAAAGTAAATATTATACTCAAAATGAATTTCCCAATATTTACTTGGACATTGGGAAAATTCAAGCATCCTAATGCCTAAAAGCATGAAAAATATAGGTTCCAATCTAGTTGTCTTTCTTGTTTCTGCTGTATCCACTTCAATCAGTCACTTGCCTTTAGGGTTTGAAAGCCTGCAGTTGTAGGGTTTAAAGTATTTCAACAACTTTTTAAAAGGGTTATTCAATAATTTTTTACCTCCCTCTATTCAGTTTGAGAAAGATTTAAGGATGATAAGACCTGAGGAAGAAGATCTTGAGGAAGCACATAAGACAGAAAGATGTGAAGTCTCACTATCAGCTTCGAGTTAGGGTTTACCAAAAGCTCCAAGGTTGGTGGACATGTAACAAAGACATGTGTGGAGACACATAGGGAGGCTGACATAGGCAGATTTTAACTTGATTTGTACTGTAGTTTTGTTCTTTTCATCTCAAATTTAGGCTGATCTCTTCTGTCCCTTTCCCATCGTTCCCTGTGTAGGAGCAACCTTCCTGTTCATGACACCAAATATAGTCTACATGCAGGCCAACCTGGGTAAGTTCCTAATTGATTCTAACAGTTACCCAGACACATCAGGCAGGGAAGGACCAGGGCCAGGTTTGTGTGAGGGTAGGACTGGGAGGCAGACAATTCTCCACAACCCCTGGGAATCTCCAAGCTACTTTGGGCTCTCTATTCGGCATTCTTTCATACTATCTCATCATATACTCTGTGCTCTCCTTTTCCATGCTTCTTCCCCCAGGGTTACTCCTCCATTTTATCCTCTCCTCCTAGACTCAGGTGAGCCCATTCACACATGTGCACACCTACTGGACCCAGGCCTATGCCAGGCATATGGGAGGGCACAATCATAGGGAGGTATAATACCACAGGTCCTGGTCATAGAGATTAATGGCAGGAAGGTAAAATCCCTAAAAATTCACCTACCCCACACTCTGCAGAAGATGCCTCAGTCTTGTGGAAAGCTTTTGGGCTTTCCAAAAATTTGTTTGATGGGGTATTTATCCATCAAGAGATGGGTAAATTTGGGTATTTTATTTGAAAGTATTATACTTCCTTCTCATCTGTTTCTATGCACACTAATTCTATGAAAGAGCCATTTTCTTTTAAAAGTCTTATACATTAAAAATATGTTTTGTCTTTATGGATATATGGCAGAACCTATTTAGAGTGTGTAAGGTGTGGGGATACTGGGGCACCCCTCAATTTACACTCTAACTTGCATTAAATCAGCATGCTGTGCACTTTAAAACTGCACAACAGTATACAATGATTACATCACAATAAAAGGGGGGAGAGAAATGAAGGGTTTTATTTACTTTTTCTTTTTCTTTGCCTTTTTTTTCTTTTTTTTTTTTTAGCATTGCTTTGCCTACATATTTAAGGACAGTGAATCTTAATTTCTGCTTAGGCTAAAGCAGAGTAGAAAGTCAGTAGGGCAGAATACAAAATGAATAAATAAGTTAGATTACTTATGATGGGTTCATTTTAGAATGCCATTGTATTGAAATTTTAATTTAATTGTTTCCACAAAGCTATAAAAGGCTAGGAGATATCAATGAATTCTCATTGATCTCTTCAAGAATAAACCATAGGGAAAATATTCAGCACAACCAAATATACCACCAAGAATAAGCAAAAAGGAATACAAATCACTTCAGATGGAGCTGAAGTACAAGAAAGCACATTTATATGAAACACTGGCTCTTGCTAGGAGACCTAGAAGTTGGATTCCAAAACTTTTGACTTGTCAGACATGCACACCAAATATGTGTAATATTTTAAGTGATAGAAAATATAGATTAAAGAAAGAAGTAAGCTAACAGAAGAGCAAAGACACTGGACTACATTTTCCTTATACTCACAGCTAGATTATAGCAGGAAAGAAAGCAAATAATTCCTGATAGAAAAATGCACGCATTAAGAGCAATGAGCAAGGCCTGGGGTCCTGACCAGGAGGCAATGGAACTTCCTAAACTCCTTACCAGTACTGTAAGGTAAGCTTCTGCCGCTGACCAAGCCCTATAAGCACAGAATAGAATGGCAGTGGTCCCTCTGATAGTTGACCTTTGGGGACCTCAGTGAGCCCATGACAGATGTGGAACTAGACCATCTAGGATTGGTTCCAGCAAGCCCACAGTCAGCCCTGGAACAGGAACTGAAAGTAGCTGAGAACTGTAGAAACCAGTGGAACAGGCCTGTGTAAATGGCAGAGAAGGAATGGTTTCCAACAGAGGCAACAGCAATATCTGGTCCCACTGGAGTAGCTCTTGCAGCAGGGAGCCATGTCAACAGGAGAAATACCTGACACTGAGAGTAACTTAAAATGTCAGTTTCATCTATGTATCCAGATGGATATCTAGAAAAGATCTTTATACCTAATTAAGCCAATCTGAGAAATGTGAAAAGACATTATCCAAAAATTATGATCCAACTTAAGCCTTCAATCTTCTGTTCTCTAATATGGATCTGGAATGTAAAGGTTGTTGTTGCAAAAAGTACACTTTAAATTAAGGAGTCTATCATAAAATGTCCAAAGCTGACCTCCTACACATTCCTATTCTCTCATTTCCTGGTATCACAATAGTTCCCTTTATGGTGA